>ML664161.1:23313746-23604421 GCA_007570785.1 Antilocapra americana
ATATATATGGAATTTAGAAAGACAGTAATGAGAACCCAACATGGGAGACAACAAAAGGAACGCAGATGTATAGAATAGACTTGTGGACTTTGTGGATGAGGGTAAGGGTGGGATGATATGGGAGAAGGGCATTGAAGCATGTTAATTGTCATGTGTCTAATCAATCGCCAGCCCAGGATTGATGCTCGGGACTGGTGCAGCGAGATTTCCCGGGGGGGAGGGAGGAGGGAGGGGGGACCCGGAGGGGAAGCATATGTAAACCCATGGTGATATCATGACAATGTATGGCAAAAACAAACAAACAAAAAAAAATAAAATAAAGTTCAGTAACTTCTTCAAAAAAAAAAAAAAATAAGGCCTGAGTATGAGCAGGACTTAGTTCAGTTCAGTTCATAGATGGGGAGGGCATTTGAGTAAGAGATAGTGCTTCTACAAGGCAGATGTTGGCACTCTTGTTTTACAGATGAGCAAACCCAGTCCCAGGGAGACCAGGTCCAGAGCGACCTCCTTGGTTCTGACTTTTCAGCTGGAAGGAGTATCTGAACCCACTGAAATCACGTGGTGGGACAGAGCTCATTAAAATGTCCACGGCTGCAGCTGGACAGAGCAGAAATCAGGTTGAAGTAGGAAAAGAAGAAAGCCACAGGCTTAAGGGAGTCTATAGGCAGAAAATGCCACTTGCTTGGTTGGGTCATAGGCCACATGTAGTCCTGGGAAGGAAGCTGCATCACAGTGTCCAGAACAAATCTTGGATATGAGTGGGATTCTCTGTGAGGCAAACAGAGACTTGTGTGGCGTGGATACTGGAGGGGTCCAACAGAAGGGGATATTTTGATGATCCTACCAGGTAACCAAAGCAAGACAGTCTTTCAGCCAATAGAAGGTCTCCTCTCATTACCCTGGAGATGGGGGATGGGACCACAGACTCTGAGAAAATTAAGGCAATTCCTGCCAATCAGAGCCGGACAAGCTCAGCAATGCAGCTCCTTCAGGGAACAAAGTGAGACCACATCTCCACAGCTGGCTGAGGCTCAGGGGTGAGACAGGCAGTCAGAGCTAGTTCAGTACCCAAGGGGCTTGATGCTGAGATCCAAAGCCTGAGTACAGTATTAGAACTGAAGGTTGGGTTGGCGGGGGGGCTTTCCCAAGGGTGAAAATCAAGTCTTTCCAGGTGAGGTGGAGCAGGTAGGCAGAGATGAGAGGAAAGCAGGACCTGACTGCCCATTCTAATCATTTTCAGTGGGCATGAGATTCTAATATCCTATGAGAATCTACTTCAATGTATCAGGATAGGGTGTGGGTACTTTCATATTTAAGAAGCTCTTGAAAGCCCCTTGGACTGCCAGAAAATCAAACCAGTTAATCCTAAAAGAAATCTTCATTGGAAGGACTGATGCTGAAGCTGAAGCTCCAATACTTTGGCCACCTGATGGGAAGAGCTGACTCATTGGAAAAGACCATGATGCTGGGAAAGATTGAGGACAGGAGAAGAAGGGGTTGACAGAGGATGAGAAGGTTGGATGGCATCACCAACTCAATGGAAATGAGTTTGAGAAAACTCTGGGAGATAGTGAAGGACAGAGAAGCCTGGCGTGCTATAGTCCATGGGGTCTCAAAGAGTCAGACATGACCTAGAGACTGAACAACAACCACAGGCAATTCTAGTGTATATTTTTGGTTAAGAATCACTGAGATAAACCATTCCCTTCAGTTTTCTGATGAAGAAATTGAGACTTAGAAGAAGTGACTTGCTCAAGGTCCTACAGCACACAAGGAGAAATAGGACTAAAACCTTGGTTTCTTCCTCCCAGTCTACCAGCTATATGTTCAGGTTAGTGATTAACATCCACAGCAGGAGCATCAGCTCTTGACAGGCATCCACCCATGCCTCTGATATCACCCGATCTTCTCAGTTGGGGATCATCAATGCCCCAGGTTACAGATAAGCAAACAGAGGGCTGTGTGAAGTGAAATGATTTGCTCACTCAAGACCATGGAGCTGGCTGGGACAGGAACATATTCCTTTTTCCCAATCTTGAGATCTTTCTCCTGCTTCAGGCACTATCTTATGAAGCTTGAGTTCAGGCTTTCCTCCCAGGAGGTGAGACCTGACCTTTCTCAAGGAAAGGATAATTTAATGGCCTCTAATCCATTTCCTGTGTATGTGGCCAGCAAACTCTCTAATGGAGTGTAGCTATGAGGCTAAAGGGGAGCCCAGTAATTAGAGACCCAGAGGTATAAGTGACATTTGGACAACTGGCCAGCTGGCTACAGTGCATTTGGCACCCCAAGGGCTCCAGAAACCAGAGCCAGAGTGCCAAGCATGTCAAACTCAAGTCACCAAGGTCTGTGCTCAGCTGCTCCCTTAGCATTTGCAAAATGTCCTGCCTACACTTTTCCCCTTGCATGCTCCCGTGGTCATTTGCAGAAGCAGATGAGTCAGGTTATATGCAGCTGATCCCAGACCTGCTGGTTAATTATCTTGGCCTGTAATTAGTGTTTCCTATTCCTCACTCCTTGCCAACTCCCATGGCTCATGTATCATCCCCAGAATGAATGTTTCTGGTAGTAGTAGTCTTTTGGAGGTGTTCCGTCAGCGGCCCGACCCACCACTCCTTGGCATCATCCCTGACCCCTCAAACCTCAAAGTCTACATTCATCACCAAGTGTTCAGTTCTCTCCTGAACATTTCTTAAATGCGTTTCTGTTTTTCCAGCTTTGTGCCTCTGATTTGATCAGACCTCATCATCTCTCATTTGGACTCCCACAGTATTTTCTTAATGGGCCTTCCTGTCTTGGTCCTGCAAATGTCTCCTCTGTAATATAGGAAGAATCATCTATCTAAATTGCCAATCAGGCTGTATGACTCTCCAATCTGAAAGCCCAACCTTTTTAGTTTGGCACATAAAGTGGACATGGTGGTCTGCCCATCTTTCTACTCCCTCTTTCACAAGGTATTTACATGGTTTTAGATTCAGAACTGCTGCAATTTTCTCATTTCCTCCTTCCCTTACATGTCCCTATACATGTGTATATTTGTGTGTACACACACACACATACGCTCCATCCTTTCATGACCAGGATGACAGGACAGGAAGGGGATCTGACTGACTTGGGCAGGCACTCTAAGAACCAACATAAGGAAACCCAGAAGGGACTTATTCTATGTGGCTTTGGAAAATAGGATTAGAAACTATTAAGCTCATTTTAAAATTCAGAGTAGATATTTAACTGATAGGAATGGAGCAAAGGGACTGAAGTAGATGATTAAATAGTTAATCTCTCTAGGGGATTGTAAGTAGAGAAAAAAGGTACGGGAGACTCCTGTTAGTTAATGATTACAAGAAAGCAGGCTTACCTAACAACAAACCAATGCAACAGAAGCACGAGGCTTGCCCCTCAAACAGTAAAACGATAGTGGAATGAGATCTACTTCCTTCCTAGTGAAGTCAGTAAGTTAATGATTCCTAGGATAGGCTTCTCTGTGCTGGTTAAAAACAAAAATACAGGGAGAAGGTGATATCATACTGAAACCTGAGATGATTTACCATGCTTTAGTAGAGTACCACCTTCTGGCCCATCTCCATCACACCACAACAATCCTAGTTTGACCATGTAGAAACAAGGAAACTCCCCTGCCCAACGTGGAGGAGAGTTGATGATGGAAGCTTGATGTCTATTTCAAAACGAGGAAGAAGTTGGTCTTTCCCCCTCTCCGTTTTTCCTTTGATTATAAAACTGTAGCCCACTAAGCTCTTCAGGTGGCCCTCCCTTGCCTGTCCTTTTGTATTTCTTACAAAAGTCCTGTACTAATAAACTCTTTCCTTGTCACTCCACCTCTCACTGAATTCTTTCTGCCCTGGGACAGAAGAACCTATGCTCTCCTGGGTCCCAAAATGTGTTCTGCGATTTCATAGCCATTGAAGTTATTTGAGCACTGGTGGGCTCCCCCAGGAAATAGTGAGTGTACTGCCTGGAGGATTCGGGCAGAGGCTGTCAGTCAAGGTGCCACAGGTACGATTCTTGCACTGGGCATGATCTGGGAGTCTTTGGCCCCCAAATAACTTTCTAATTCCAAGATTCTGTAAATCTCTGATACAAAAGCCACTTGAAGTTTTCCTATTTCCACTGAGACTTTCCTGTTTGGGAAAATCTCTCACCTCTGAGCATTTATGTCCAAATCCCCTCCACACACACACAAAAACACACACACACACACGCCACACACATATCTCTGGCATGGAAATCTCTATTACACAGAGTACTTTGCCACACACTGAATCAAGTTACTTCAAGTATCTGGTGGAGGCACAGCTTACACTCACTCAAGTATAAAAGCTGAAGGGGGAAGCAGAGTGGGAAAATAATTTGAATAATGTGGGGATGGCTCCTGGCTTCCCACTCAATAAGCAGAGGCCCCAGGCCACACTGAGGTGCGATTAGGGGTGGTGAGAGACTACCGCTTCCTCGTTCTCTGTGTGCTGCTCAGAGTTGTGAGGCATCTTGAATAATACAGCTGCTGAACACAAGCCAGCTACTGCAGCTGAGGCATCGCCAAAAGGCAAAAATCAGTTCCAGCCTCAAATGACCAACTGGTGGTGTTGGACTCCATGAGAGTTTGGATCAGTGTCCGTTGTGGGGGCCTTCCAGGATTTTTAAATTTTTAATTTTAAAGGGGATTTTGGTGCCGCTTGATTTTCCCTCATATGCCAACTTTAGAGGGTATTGAGGTCCAACTCCACTGTATGAGGTCCATCACCACGCCTGGTGTGGACCAGGCGATGGGAAGGCCTCAGATCTGCTCCTACTCTCAGCCCCCATGGAACTCTGAGGGAGCATGGTGCTGGGTTATAGCTACTGAGTAATTGTTTAGAAGTTACTTTAGTCTTTTAGGACTGGTGTGGTAGAAGAAACACGAGTCTAGTGGTTGGTGACCCAATCACAGTCCAGGCTAATTCTGTGATTTCAGGTAAAGCTCTTCCTCTCCGTGTGGCTCAGCCTCTGTCTGTGTGGGGGCTATGGTGGGGAGGGGAGGAAAGAGTGGATTAAATGATCTTTTATCCAATATGACTGTGCTAGGGTTCTGATGTTTCTGTTTTAGAAGCTGGCAAAACTTTCCTGTAGAGGTATTTCAGGGTCTGCAAGCCGCAGCCTCTGTAGCGGCTACTCAGCACTGCCATTATTGCATGAAGGTGACCATGCATGAATGAGGGAGTGGTTTGACTCAGTAAGACATTCCTGACAAAAACAGGTACCAAGTTGACTTTGGTTTGCTGACCCCAGGTTTGTGGACTTTGGTTCTAGTCTAGTCTGTCTGTTCTTCATATAGTGGGTCTTATTCCATCTGAACAGAGTGGTGGGACTTCATTGTATGCTACTCAGTTACCTATTTCATGAAGAGACACTCACCAGAGTTCCTCATTCCTTCTCGGCCGAAGTCAAGTGGTTCCAACCTGCAGTAGCTTTTCTTTAGTTTGTCTCAGAGTTCTGCTGAATTTAGAGCTAAGAATCATGTAGTGAAGAAAGTAATAGTTGACCATTTTCACTTTGTCAAAGAAGTCTAACTCTTCAAGATTTCCCAAATCACTGCGATGAGTGGAAAATTTGGTCAATAACTTCTGTTGAATCTTTTCAATAACAACATCTGGGATGAATATATCAAGAGCTGGACACATTGGTCTACTAAGCTTGGCCTTTAAGAGCCTCTTGCTGTATCATCAGTGACTTTTACATGCTCTCCTATAATCTCCACCCAGACATTGAATCAGTTCTATCACCTCTAAGCTGTGTGAATTCAAAGAAGCTCTCTGTGCTTCAGCTTTCTCAGTCTAATGAAATTATTTGTTTTAAAGAGCTTGGCATGGCACCTGACATACAGTAAGCACTTGATAAATTCCATTATTATCACCTTGCCCTTGAACGTCCCTCATCTTTACCTGCCCCTGGGGCTTGGCTCACCTTTATCCTGGCACATCTGTATTCTCTTCATTCTTCAGGATTGAACTCACATACTGATTGTCTAGGAAAAGTTCCCTGAACCTCTCAGTGAGAAATAAGTTTCCCATGTCCCACTCACCCTTTCATCTTTCTCTACTTCTACTTATCATGGTTATTTTCTACTTTGTTATAGTTTGTTGACATAGTTTGTGTATTACCATAAATATCTTAGAGATAGAACATGTTACCAGTTCTTTTCTGGATCCCCTCCATGGTGCTGAGCCAAGTGCTTCAACACATAAAGTGTTCTTGCTAAGTGTTGGTTGAATTAAGGAATCAAGAAAATCAAGAAAAGCCTTAAGAGCCAGATTTCATTTTCCCTTTCATTTTTCATTGTGATATTTTGTTTCATGAGGATGGGGCTCTATTTTCAGTTTCCAGTGGAAGTTTAACAGGCTCATTAGCTTTCAGAATATATTGGATATGATAATTGACAGAGATGTGATTCTTGCTAAGGTTTCATTTGCTTATGGGTGGATGGTTTTTCTTGATAACTTGTAGCCTATGAACTCACCTGTTTAACCTTATCTAGGCACAGATTGGAGACTGGAATTCTATGCCTAGGAGGTAGCAGGAGTATGTGGACTTGGAGTCTGGAGCTCAAGAGAGAATTTGTTAAGTTTTGCTAATTAATCCTGGGATCCATCGCTCTGTCCACCTGCCAGGATGAGGACCATGGGCTGCAGCTAGTCATTTTACTGAAGAATTTCCACTGACATTTTTTTCTGTTATTAGTGAGAGAGAAGTCTGTATGCATTAGCCACATATCGAGGCCATACTTTACCCCAATTTGGAATGTATATTTGGTCCTACTTGATTTCACATTTATGGAGCTGAGTTTAACTTCAGGGAGATTTCAGTTCCCAGGCCTATGATATTTCCAAGTGCTGAATGAATCACAGACTTTTAGAAAATTGAAAAGGGTCTCAGAGATTAATGATTCTAATGTCTGATTCATCCATCTAGCCAAATGTCTCTAAGCGAGGGCTGTGCAACTTTCTCACACATGCTTCCACTGACAGGGAGTTTTATTGCTATATGAGGCAGCTCATTTCTTTTTAATTATGACTCGAATTCTCATTGATATTAATAGTAACACAGGCTTGCATTTTCATGGTGATTTACTTCCAAGAAAGTATCTTCACATTTATAGTGTTTGATTTTCAAAGGTTGTTTGGAAGAGGCCTGGGGCCCTTGGTTCCATCACCCCTACTTCACTGAGGAGGAACATAGGTCTGGATGGCTCTAAGTCATGAATCTTCTTTAGGGTATTGGACTCAGCACATGAAGGTGATTCTACTATGCCATGAGCTACCTTTTTAAGAAATATAAGCTATTTTTGCCTTCAGCTTTAAAATAATGAAAGCATATATATATATATATATATTTTTTTTTTTTTCTGAAAAAGTAAAGGGAAACTGAAATACTCGAAGTATATGTTTTGAACTCAATTCCCCATGTCAGTACTCCTTTGAGATGCCTTAACCCTGTGAACAAAGTTCTGGGGAGCAAGGAAGCCTGGGAGAGGTCCCACTGGCCTTATTACAGTCTCAGGTTCCATGGAGATGATTCAGGCAGGTGCCTGGGATTTGCAAGCCATGGGCAATGGCTTGCATCTCAGAGAGCAAGGAGCAAAGTCCAGGAAAAGCCAATCTTCCAGTTACTGTGCGTTTGACCCCAGGAGGAGCTGACTCTGCTGGCATCAGCCATCCTGGTGGGCCAGTCCTGCTGAAGGGCATTGATCTTTTTCAGTGCCCCATTTGTCTTCTCACGAACCTGGACAACTTTATGAACTCAGTGGTCTGTCCATTATCTAAAGTCAAGAATCCTAGCTTGTCTACCCTTTGATGTTGATCTACTTGGAAAGAGTCTAATATTTTTGAGTCAGCAACAGTCTGATGTCAGTATTGTTGAAGGAACCTACGCTGGCTGATGGTGCTGGCAGGTCTAGGCCTGTTTCCATAAGAAATAAAAATCCACACATACAGAAGAGGTTAAAGAAGAAAAGAAGAAGAGGAAAGAGAAGGAGAAAGAGACACTGGATATTTGAAAGAATGAGAAGCCTAAAAGAAGAACTTTAGCACTGAGAAATCAAAATAAAGTGGAGCCTGTTTAAATAGAATAGAGACAAGAGAGCAAGAAAGAGAACTCTCTGAGTTTTCAATGATATTCAATAAGATATTATCAAAGAGACAGCTCCCTCTTTATTAAGAAAAACACTTAATTATTAGGAAAATAATTTAAAAAATAGTTTGTGAAATTAAAACAATCCAGAAGGAGTAAAAAATATATGGAAGAACAGAAAACTGAATTATTGATCTCAAAAATAAACTTAAAAATATATTCCAGAATATAGAGCAAAAGGAAAAATGAATGAAAATTATTACTAAAAGTGAGAGACAAAAGGAAGAGAGACTCAGGATGCATAATTGACAGAGACAAGCAGCTCAAGAAGAAAAAAAGGAAAGAATGGAGGAATTACACTAAAAAAGAAAAATAAAATTTTCTGAAGCTGAAAAAATGACCAACATTTTTTGATTAAAAGTCACAGAATTGTATACAAGATTAATAAAAATAATATAAATGTGTATTTTCTGGTGAAAATGTTAATTTCCAGGAATATAAAATATACATTATAACCTTTCAGAAAGGGAGAAGAGCTTACTTACAAGAGCAAGATAATTATTTTGACATTAGAGTTCTTATCACAGCACTGGACACTAGAAGACGTTGAGAAATACTTAAAGAATATCTGTGGAAAAGGACTGTGATTCTTTGGGTTTCCAACCAAGAACTTCAAGGACTCAAAAAGCATTAAGCCATGGACTTCTTACAAATAGTTTGAAGAAGTAAGCCTTTTCCATTAAAATGGCAGTAGGAAAAAATATCAGATTGAGGAAGATAAAATATGTAAGAAAAATACTGATATTCAATGAATTCAGTAGATCTCATTTTAAAGTATAAATCAAGTTTCTTACAATAGAATATGGCAATAAATGTTTAAACAACTCAGAGTAAAAATTCATCTTAACAGGCAGAAAGAGGATAGAATGAAAGAAAGCATTCTAAGGGTCTCTTCTTGAGGGACCATGAGCATATACAATGTACAAAAATCAAATGTATCCAGTTAAAACATAAAATTCTAAAACTGTATCATTTATAAGGACATAACAATATGAAATATCTAGGATAAAATCTAACAAAGCTGTTATTTGCTGAAACATTAAGGAAGACCAAACTAAATGAAGAGATACAATATATTCAAGGACTGAATTCTCCAGGCCAGAATACTGGAGTGGGTAGACTTTCCCTTCTACAGGGGATCTTCCCAACCCAGGGATTGAACCCAGGCCTCCCACACTGCAAGCAGGTTCTTTACCATCTGAGCCACAAGGGAAGCCCAAGAATACTGGAGTGAGTAGCCTATCCTTTCTCCAGAAGATCTTCCTGACCCAGGAATGGAAAATGGGTCTCTTGCATTGCAGGTGGATTCTTTCCCAATTGAACTATCAGGGAAGCCCTCATATCCAAAAATATAGTTATAAAACAAATCAACAAGAAAATGGCTGATAATCCAAGAGATAGCAAGAGTTTTGAATAGGCATTCCACAAAAGATGAAAATTTTAAGAAATTAATGTATGAAAAAGTGCACAGTTTCAATAGTAATCCCAGAGATACAAAATTAAAACCACTGGAAGATATCATTACACATTCGCTACAATGATTATAATTGAAAAGGATAGCCATATCCCATATCAGTGATGATGTGAAGTAAAAGGAATTCATACATGTGGGAATTATGAATAGGCTTAACCCCTTTGAATAAGTTAGGCAATCTCCACTAAATTTAGTCACCATGATCCAACAATTCTACTTATTGTTAAATAGTCAATAAGTGCACATATGGAAATATGTGCATAAGAAACTTGTTTAAGAATGTTCATAGCAGCATTGTAAAATAGCCCAAAACTGGAAACAAACCAAATGTCAGAAAAAAGTGGAAGAGAAAAATAAATTGTTGTGTATTTGTATAATGGGATATTATACAATATCACAGCCAATCATCAAAAGCTATAGCAACACATCCCTTAGAATCCCTTAGAAGAAATGGAGTAGCCGTCACAGTTAACAAAACAGTGTGAAATGCAGTACTTGGATGCGATCTCAAAAACGATAGAATGATCTCTGTTCGTTTCCAAGGCAAACCATTCAATATCACAGTAATCCAAGCCTATGCCCTGACCAATAATGCTGAAGAAGCTGAAGTGGAACAGTTCTACGAAGAACTACAAGAACTTTTAGAACTAACACCCGAAAAAGATGTCCTTTTCAGTAGAGGGGACTGGAATGCAAAAGTAGGAAGTCAAGAAACACCTGGAGTAATAGGCAAATTTGGCCTTGGAGTACAGAATGGAGCAGGGCAAAGGCTAATAGAGTTTTGCCAAGAGAATGCATTGGTCATAGCAAACACACTATTCCAAAAACATAAGCGAATACTACACATGGACATCACCAGATGGTCAACAATGAAATCAGACTGATTATATTCTTTGCAACCAAAGATGGAGAAGCTCTATACTGTCAGCAAAAACAAGACCAGGAGCTGACTGTGGCTCAGATCATGAACTCCTTATTGTGAAATTCAGACTTAGATTGAAGTAAGTAGGGAAAACCACTAGACCATTCAGGTATGACCTAAATCAAATTCCTAATGATTATACAGAGGAAGTGACAAATAGATTCAAGGGATTAGATCTGATAGACAGAGTGCCTGAAGAACTATGGGTGGAGGTTTGTGACATTGTACAGGAGGCAGTGTTCAAGACCATCCCCAAGAAAAAGAAATGCAAAAAGGCAAAATGGTTGTTTGAGGAGGCCTTATAAATAGCTGACAAAAGAAGAGAAGTTAAAGGCAAAGGAGAAAATGAAAGATATACCCATCTGAATTCAGAGTTCCAAAGAATAGCAAGGAGAGATAAGTAAGCCTTCCTCAGTGATCAATGCAAAGAAATAAAGGAAAATAATAGAATAGGAAAGACTAGAGATATCTTCAAGAAAATTAGAGATACCAAGGGAACATTTCATGCAAAGATGGGCTCAATAAAGGACAGAAATGGTATGGGCCTAACAGAAGAAGATATTAAGAAGAGGTGGCAAGAATACACAGAAAAACTGTACAAAAAAGATCTTCACGACCCAGATAATCATGGTGTGATCACTCATCTAGAGCCAGACATCCTGGAATGTGAAGTCAAGTGGGCCTTAGAAAGCTTCACTACAAACAAAGCTAGTGGAGGTGAGGGAACTCCAGTTGAGCTATTTCAAATCCTGAAAGATGATGCTATGAAAGTGCTCAGTATGGCAGCAAATTTGGAAAACTCAGCAGTGGCCACAGGACTGGAAAAGGTCAGTTTTCATTCCAATTCCAAAGAAACGCAATGCCAAAGAATGCTCAAACTACTGCACAGTTGCACTCATCTCACAAAGTAGTAAAGGAATGCTCAAAATTCTCCAAGCCAGGCTTCAGCAATACATGAACAATGAACTTCCAGATGTTCAAGCTGGTTTCAGAAAAGGCAGAGGAACCAGAGATCAAATTATCAACATCCGCTGGATCATTGAAAAAGTAAGAGAGTTCCAGAAAAGCATCTATTTCTGCTTTATTGACTATGCCAAAGACTTTGACTATGTGGATCACAATAAACTGTGGAAAATTCTTAAAAAGATGGGAATACCAGACCACCTGACCTGCCTCTTGAGAAATCTGTATGCAGGTCAGGAAGCAATAGTTGAAACTGGACATGGAACAACAGACTGTTTCCAAATAGAGAAAGGAGTATGTCAAGGCTGTATATTGTCACCCTGCTTATTTAACTTATATGCAGAGTACATCATGAGAAATGCTGGGCTGGAAGAAGCAGAAGCTGGAATCAAGATTGCCAGGAGAAATATCAATAAACTCAGATATGCAGATAACACCACCCTTATGGCAGAAAATGAAGAAGAACTAAAGAGCCTCTTGATGAAAGTGAAAGAGGAGAGGAAAAGTTGGCTTAAAGGTCAACATTCAGAAAACTAAGATCACGGTGTCCGGTCCTATCACTTCATGGCAGATAGATGGGGAAACAGTGGAAACAGTGGCTGACTTTATTTTGGGTGGCTCCAAAATCACTGCAGATGGTGATTGCAGCCATGAAATCAAAAGACGCTTACTCCTTGGAGGGAAAGTTATGACCAACCTAGAAAGAATATTAAAAAGCAGAGACATTACTTTGCCAATAAAGGTCTGTCTAGTCAAGGCTATGGTTTTTCCAGTGGTCATGTATGGATGTGAGAGTTGGACTATAAGAAAGCTGAGTGCCGAAGAATTGATGTTTTTGAACTGTGGTGTTGGAGAAGACTCTCGAGAGTCCCTTGGACTGCAAGGAGATCCAACCAGTCCATCCTTAAGGAGACTAGTCCTGAGTGTTCATTGCATGTTGAAGCTGAAACTCTATTACTTTGGTCCCCTGATGCGAAGAGCTGACTCATTTGAAAAGATCCTGATGCTGGGAAAGATTGAAGGCAGGAGGAGAAGCAGGCAACAGAGGATGAGATGGTTGGATGGCATCACTGACTCAATGGACATGAGTTTGGATAAACTCTGGGAGCTGGTGATGGACAGGGAGGCCTGGCGTGCTGTGGTCCATGGGATCACAAAAAGTCAGACATGACTGAACAACTGAACTGAACAGAACTGATAGCTACACATAACAAGATGAATAAATCTTTAAAATGTAATATTGAGCAAATAAAGTAAGACATAAAAGATTTATACTGAATAATTTTCTTTATGTATATTTCCAGAAGCCAACAAATCTAAATTAGGGTGCTGAATATACACTTAGGTGGTTAAAATATGAAGAGAAAGGAGCCAATTTCTATACAGATCAGGATAATGGTAAGATCCAAAAGGAAGCTTGAGAAGAACAATTGGCTTTTAGAATTATCCCAGTGATCGGCATTGTTACTCAAATGGAGTAGTGGTTAGATGAGATGAGCAATTCTTTAACCATACGTTTATGTTCTAAGCATCCTTTTCTATATATTTCACAATAAAAATTTAATATATATTCTTAAAATATAAAAATAAGCATCCTTCCTATAATTGGCAATGTTAATATCAGATAAGGTAAAATTTGAGGCCAAGAGTAAAAATAGAAAAAGAGAATATTTCCTGTTTGATTAAAGGCATCAAGACTATGAATTCCCTGGTGGTCCTGTGGTGAGGACTTGGTGCTTTCAGTACAATGGCCTGAGTTCAGTCCCTTATCAGGGAACTAAGATCCCACAATTTGCACAGCATGGCCAAAGACCAAAAACAAATCCCCATAAAGAATACATATTTGTTATAAACTTTCACGTACTCTAAACAATACATAGCAAGATATACAAAGCACAATTCTTAAAGAAAAAGAAAAATTTGATAAAAACAAAATTAGAGTTTTTTACAACAAGAATTTGATTAACCAGATAGACAAAAGAATAGAAAAAGGCTATAAATGAGTTTAATCACATAAATAGTAGGATAAACTTACTAGATAATTTAGTAGTTGATACCTTATAGAGCATATATATTCTCACTTACTGATAGAAGTAAAGGGTGATGTATTTAATCATAAAGGAAATCCTGAATAACACATTTCAAAATTTAGAAATCTTATTGACTACATTCTGGTACTATCACACAATCATATCAGAGCCACATGAATTGTAGATCAAAGCAAAATAAAAACCAAACAAATAAAATTCTACAATTTCTTTAAAGAAATTGTAAATGAAATCAAAAGTATATCCTGAGATCATCTAAAAATCAACAAAAATAAGAACAGTGTATAGCAAAACTCTTGGTTGATGCTAACAAGAACTATTATAGATTTTAATGCTTTTATTATTTTAGTCAAAGAAGGCCAAAAATAGCAATCAAGCTTTCAACTCAAGACAATAGAAAAGTTAACAAAAGAAGACAAATATATAACTTACATATAATAATTAATAAAACAAAAGAAATTAATGACTTAGAAACACAGAATTATTAGTAAATGAAGTGATTCTTCAAGAAGATAAAATAAGCAAGTCCCTAGGAATTTGAGTTTTGAATAAAGGGAGAAAACAAAAATATAAAGCATTAGGAATGATAAAGGTATAACTACATGAAGAAACTAAGTGAAATATATACTTCTTTAGGAAAGTTGAGAAAACCAAACTGACTTTCAGCAGGGCTCTCTGGCTCTCCCACCTCATGTATGTGGGTACAGGAGTGTTAGTGGAAGAGGTCTTTGCTCTCGGGCACAATCAGTAACAGGGAAGCTCAGTTCAGGGGGATACTATTACACTATTAGGGCTACAGAGCTCACTGTGTTCCTCAGTCCATCTTTGCCAGTAATAAAGGATATATGGTATTTTCATTCCCTCTTAGGTCCAGTATCTATTTTTTAATGCATGCTGAAAATGGATAGAAGGAGGTGAGAGTAATTAGCTTTCCAACATATCCAGAGTGTAAACGAAATGAAAAACTTCCCAAATCTTTTTTATGACATCAACATAAACCTGATACCAAAACTTAGAGAGCATAAAAAATTAAAATACAGATAATTCTAGTTTATGAATCTTATATTTTGTCAGCTTACTGAAGGGAAAAAGAGTGCTTACATTTACGTTACCAAAAGTATGGGAGTATGGCTTTTGTATGCTAGAACAGGTGCTTAAAGCTTCTCTCTGCACTGAATTCATTCACAAGTACACTTCTGCCTGGCTGTGGCAAGCTGTTTACCAGTGGTACAAGCTAACGTTCTGTTAACTTGGAACTCCAGCAGAAATAAGAGCACATCCCTCCTGGCAATACCTGACAAGTTCTGAGAAGAAGTCTCATTGGTCTGGCTTGGCTCCAGTGCCCATCACTGAGCTGTTCATTGTGGTCAAAAGACTGGTATTCCAGCTGGCCAAGAGCTGATTATAAACCCTCTCCTAGAGCAGAGATTGAGTTAACCTGACCTCATCCTCATAGTCTGGAAGTGGGAAAGCCGTAATTCTCCAAGGGAAAAATTGAACCTCTTTTTAAGAGAAGGGAGAATGGATTCAGGGTAGGCAGAAAAAAAGAAAGAAAAGGAAAAGAAACAAGAGACAAACCAAAATAAATAAATAAATAAAACAACATCTAATGTAAGATTTCTGATAAAAATCTTAGAAAATCAAATGTAGCTATTTAGGACTATTATATGGGCAATAAGAAGAGTTTATTCCAGGGCTTCCCTAGTGGCTCAATGGTGAGGAACCTGCCTGCCAATGTAAGAGACACGTGTTTGATCCCTGGTCTGGAAGGATCCCACATGCTGAGGAGCAACTAAGCCCATGTGTCCTAACTGCTGAGCCTGTGCTCTAGAGCCTGCCTGGGAACCGCAACGACTGAGCCCAGGCGCCACAACTACTAAAACCCCTTCACCCCAGAGCCCACGCTCCACAACCAGAGAAGCCGCTGCCTTGAGAAGCCTGAGCACTGCAGCCGGAGTTGAGCCTAGACAGCAACAGAAGTCCAGCACAGCCAAAAATACATAAAATAATATATTTTAAAAAGAGTTTATTCCAGGATTGCGAAGATGGTTCAGTATTAGAAACTCCATGAATGCAAATCATGACATTAATTATTAAAAAAGAAAAAACACATAGAGGAAAGGCATTGGACTTGATTCAGCATCTGTTTCTGGTTAGTTGATCATTTCTCCAATAAGCATTTTTTCAATACCAACCATGTGCTAAAAACTTTTCTAGTCATTGGATATAGGAGTGAATAAAATGGGCACAACTCCCTACCTTGTAGAAGTTATATATTAGTGACTAAAACTATGCAAAATAGTAAGAATATAAAATATCTTAAATACGGTAAAAAGTACCCGTCACATGCTAACAGCAAAATTTACATTAAATATAAAAGTGTTAAACACATTCCCATCCTAGAATTTTTATTTTATTTATCTTTTAGAGCACAATGTTAATAAGATTTCTGGAAAGAGAAATCTTGATGTAAATACTGAGTTCTTACTTGTTACGAATATATTTCCCTGCCCGTTCAAGTGGAAAGAACTTGCAAGATTTTTCAGCCTTGAATATTTTCTCTTTAAATTCTGCAAATTTGCTACTTTTCCTTCTGGCATTTAATATTAATGAGAAATTATCTGAAGCCAACCTAATCTTTGTTTCTTTGTAGGTAAGCCATATCTTCCCACTCAGTGAAGAATTCTACAGGACTCTTAATTAATTTTATTGTTCTTTATGAAATCTCTTCAAACTGAAACACTGTCTTTGACTTAAGAAATGCTTCTTCTTCTCTTCCTTTTATAGTTTCTACTCAATTTGCACTTTTCTTCTCTAGGTTTTATTTAATATCTTATTTAATATCTAAGTAGGATCTTCTAAAGTTGTTCCTTATGTCTTGTCTTTATTTTTTTCTCAATTGTTCACCTCCTTCTCCCTTTCCTTGGACTTGTGGAGACATCTTTTGAATTTTCTCCTCCTTCGAGTGTTTCCTACCACCACCCTTTGGTTTGTAGTCCCCTGTTGTTTGTTATTTTGGTGTTATTCTTCTGAGGCAAAGACAAGCTTTCCTTTATCAAATTTCATGATGTTGTTAGAAAAAGATCTCCTTTTAGTTAAACATTCTCATGAAACAAATTAAATATTCTCTCTTCTTTCCTTAGCAATCTTATTTAATAGAAGGATGTGTTGTGATTCTTGAAGTCCATGCTTTCTCTGTATTAGATGTTGAGCCTGGGTCTGTCAACAATTACATGTTGACCTTTTAGACATTTAGGTCTAGACAAGGAGAAATTGGAAGAGGTTAGATTAAAAGAAGTTTTCCTTTCCTGTTCTGCATTCTGGAAGCCTGAGAAGGGGAGGCAGAGGTTCAGGGGCAAAGACGGTTGGGATCTTTGCATTCTTTGCAAGGCTCTTTTCTTTTCTTGTATTTTATTTGATCTAGGGCAGTAACCTCATCTGCCCACCTTCAGGGTTCTGTGGTGCCTGGCTCATAGGTCCTTGGACATGTACCAGATACCAGCATACCTTTATATTACAAGGACTAGGAAACCTATTTCAATTAGTTTCAGGCAATAAAGGAGAATGGCGTGCTCAGTTAGCTAAGATAAGGTGAACTCCACAAGGGTTGTTTGTGGTTCTAGGTGTTTTTCTTTTTTGCCACAGCCCAGTGATGTCAAGGACTAAGTTCCTTTTGATCTCCTTCCTCTGCCTCTGAAGTGTCAGCCCCACTCCTAAACTGAACTTCCTTAAGGAGATGAGGTCGCTGCAGCAGTTCTGGATTGCATGGACCTGCAGGAGAGGAAGCCAGCTAACTCAGAATGATCCACCTGGACTTCATGTGACTTCTGAAGGAGAATGCAGTTTCACTAATAAGCTTAGACTAGTCTTGGCACTCCTTCTGCTCCAGGGCTGGGATGGGGGCAAGTCATGTTTCCTTACTCCACCCCACCGCTGCTACCCAGGGGCAAGGGTGAAATGGGTGGTGAGGAGTCAGCCATACATATTCAGATTTTTAGTGTTTCTTTTAGTGTGTTCCCAGAGTTGGGGAGACAAGTTCCAGAACTGGTCTAAACAAGTCAGGGATAGTTCATTTGGTTATGTAAGTCTATTAATTACCCAATTTATTAAAATCATGTAATCCAATTTTGAGAGTGAGAATTTGGGAAAGATTCTTAGCTTTTATATTTGTTTTACTTCACTTTGATACTCTGTCAATCCAGAATCAGCTAGAGAGGTGAAAGAAAGATGGACTAGCAGAATCTCATAGAATAATACTTAATTTGAACATCAAATATGGACATTTGGATTCATTTATTTATGTAAGAAATACTTTGGGGCACCTACTTCTTGCTAGATATTTCGTTTCTAAATGTGGGAAGTACAGTGGTCTACCAGATAGAAAATATTCCTGCTCTCAAAGAGTTTAGGTCATAGAAGAAATGATAGTCAAGTCAGTAGATCTGTAAGTGTGAAATAAAAGGAGAAATACCAGCTGCCTTGAGAACACACCGCATGCATGTTTGCTTGGTTGTGTCCAGCTCTGTGTCCCCATGGACTGTAGTCCACCACGCTCCTCTGTCCATGGAATTTTCCAGGCAGGAATACTGGAATGGGTTGCTGTTTCCTATTCCAAGGGATCTTCCCAACCCAGGGATTGAACTCGTGTCTCTTGCATCTCCTGCATTGGGTGCCAGGAATTCAGGTGAATCTCCTGCATTGGGTGCCAAATCCAGGCTTGGGGAAGTAGTTCAGAGCTTACTTATCAGAGAAGGAAGTCAGGCGAGCTAAAACTTAAGAGATGGGTGAGAGTTGGTCAGGTGAAGCGGAGATAAAGGGGCCTTCTGGCCAGAGGGTCAGTATGTAGAAAGGCACAGAAGAGAGAAAGGCAGCAAAGCAATTCTAGTGCTAGAGTACCTTGTTTGATTCCTGGCTCTGCCACTCAGCAACTGCGTGATAGTGAACATTCAAGTTCTTTGTTTCTCCATCTGAGAAGAAGAAAAGAATGGGAGCAACCTCATAACATTATGCAGAGAAAGCAATGGCACCCCACTCCAGAACGCTTGCCTGGAAAATCCCATGGACGGAGGATCCTTGTAAGCTGCAGTCCATGGGGTCACTAGGAGTCGGACATGACTGAGCGACTTCATTTTCAATTTTCACTTTCATGGGTTGGAGAAGGAAATGGCAACCCACTCCAGTGTTCTTGCCTGGAGTATCCCAAGGACGGGGGAGCCTGGTGGGCTGCTGTCTACGGGGTCGCACAGAGTCGGACACGACTGAAATGACTTAGCAGCAGCAGCATAACATTATGAAGACTGAGCAAGTTAATATTTGTAAAGCACTTAAAACACTGCTCTGTTACATAACAAACAGCATAAATCTTATGTAAACCATAGAACACACCTTTCCACACTGCTTCAGTCAGCAGGGAGTAAGAGAGAAGTTACTTTTTAGGGTCTCATGTTCAAGAGAACCACGCTTTTCCTTGAACCTCCACGGTGGGTCCAGTTGGCTGACCAAGACTGTTCACTCAGTACTTCCTTGGACTGAACTCCTGGTCCACTCAAGAGACAAGCTAGAACTTCTCTTGTGATTCAGTGGTTAGGACTTAGCCTTCCAGTGTAGGAGGTGGCAGGCCAAAAAATCAAAATATAAAACAGAAACTATATGTAACAAATTCAATAAAGATTGAAAACAGTCTACATTAAAAAAAAATCTTGAAAAAAGAAAAAGAGAGAGACAACCTAAAGCACGAGATGACAAGATAACAGTGAGAGAGAGTGAGATGGCAGTCAGATCAGCAAGTCAATGCGAAGATGGTCAACAAGGAGTCCAGGTGAGTTGTTTGTGTATTGGAAGGTGAAGGCAGGGGGCAAAGCAGCAGTCAGCCACCTGGGAATGCTGTCAGACAGACTGACAGCAGGTCCTTGCCAATGCTTCCAGACCCCATGCAGAGGCAAGACTCCATCTCTAGGAAGCCCGCCCAGGACTAAGCCAGGTCCAGATCCAGAAAAACCACAATGCCAGGTAGGCTATCAAACCAGTGATCCTTTCTTTTGTTCTTTCCACATAAAAAAAAAAAAACAAATTAAAATGCTTAACATGTGCCAGACCACATGCCAGGTGCTGGAAGTTTTAATGATAAAACATTGTCTTTGCCTTCAAAGGTTTCTATTAGTTAGACTAATGACAGGATAGACAGTAAATAATGTGGTGCTTTGACCAAAAAATGCACAGGGTACCAGCATAACAGTCCCAAAGTTCTGCCCTTACCAAGCCCAGCTGTAAGATGAGGGGAGAGGGAAGGAAAGGGGTCAGGATAGATAGTGTAGATTAAGAAAGTCTTCACTGAGAAGAAGCACCATTATTAATATAGGATCAGAACAAATGGCTTCCAGAATGGCTTGTTTAAGCCACATCACAACATAACTCTCTAGAACTTGGGAGTTGAAGTGTGCAAACAGAGAATCTATTAATGAAAATAAGGACGTGTCTAAAATGAAAGAGAAAAAAATGCAGGGTATCCAATATATTGGGCTTCCCGGGTGGCGCTAGTGGTAAAGAACTCACCTGCCGATGCAGGAGACATAAGAGATGTGGGTTCGATCCCTGAATTGGGACACTCCCCTGGAGGAAGGCATGGCAACCTACTCCAGTACTCTTGCCTGGAGAATCCCAACAGACAGAGAAGCCTGGCGGGCTACAGTCCACAGGGTGGCAAAGAGTCGTACATGACTGAAGTGACTGAACACACACCCATCTATTATATTTATGAGCAAGCCTCAAAAATACCGTCATATAGACTGCTATTCAGCAATAAAAAGGAATGAAGTACTGATACATGCTATAATATGGATGGATCTTGAAAGCATTGTACTAATTTATAAAATACCACAGTATTACATAACTCCATTTATATGAAATGTCCAGATAAGACAACTCTATAGTGACATAAAGTAGACTGGTGTCTGCCTAGCGTGTGGGTGGGGTGGGCAGGGTTTGGAGGAAAATGAGGAGTGGTTCCTTATGGGTATGAAGCTTCTTTTTGGCTGATGAGAATGTTCTAAAATGGATTGCGATGATGGTTTAACAGCTCTGTGAATATACTAAAAATCTATGAATTGGTGCACTTTGGGTAAGTTGCATGCTATTACATATTTAAAAAGCTGTCACAAATATAAAATAAAAAGTGGCTCAGTAGAAGAATAAGGAAAAGCAAAGGAAAGTTATGACCAACCTAGATAGCATATTAAAAAGCAGAGACATTACTTTGCCAACAAAGGTCCGTCTAGTCAAAGCTATGAGTTTTCCAGTAGTCATGTATGGATGTGAGACTTGGACTGTGAAGAAAGCTGAGCACTGAAGAATTGATGCTTTTGAACTGTGTTGTTGGAGAAGACTCTTGAGAGCTTGGACTGCAAGGAGATCCAACCAGTCCATCCTAAAGGAGGTCAGTCCTGGGTGTTCATTGGAAGGACGGATGTTGACGCTGAAACTCCAATACTTTGGCCACCTGATGCGAAGAACTGACTCATTGGAAAAGACCCTGCTGCTGGGAAGGATTGGGGGCAGGAGGAGAAGGAGCTGACAGAGGATGAGATGGTTGGGTGGTATCACCGACTCGATGGATATGAGTTTGAGTAAACTCCGGGAGCTGGTGATGGACAGAGAGGCCTGGCGTGCTGCAGTCCATGGGGTAGCAGAGTCAGACATGACTGAGCAACTGAACTGAACGGAAGTTTATCAAATTCCCTGGAATAATATCTCATTTTCTTCTCTCTAAATACCTATGCCAGAATAATTTTTCAGCTCAGTTCCACACATCCGTACTCTGAATATTAATTTCCCAAACCTCAGGAGCTTAACAAGAACAAAAAAAATAGAAAAAAAAATCAGTTCATTAATGGATGACATGGATTACAATGAATACAAAGTGTGAGAAAACACACAAGAAAGTAAAACCTCAGAGTGTTTACAGCCTTATGACAATCATCAGGCTGTGACCGAAATCGGACATGACAGAGCATTATAAATCGTGGGACTATAACGGAAAGGCAGGGAGAGAAAATAGTGCGACAGCGTTGACGCCTCAAGCAGCATTCATCACCTATAATCTCCCAGCCTCTCCATCTTTGGAGCGGGTCGTACAGGGCAGGTTTTGTTCTGAAGTAGCTGCCCTCACTGATCTCTGTCTTCAGACCTAACACCTGCAACTGATACCTTGTAATTAAAAGTGATCACAGGGCCAGACAGACTCCTCCTCATTGAATCAGGGTTATAATGTATCTGGATTTTTAAAAATGAAATGGAAAAAAAAAATCTCTGAAGAGTTGGCAAGCAGAGCTATAGCTTTGACCTCTTTTTCCACAACAACAATGGAAAACCTGATCTTCAATCTTGTAGCTGAGAATGAAGAGTACCCCAAGGACAGATACACAAAACAGCCTGTCACAGTGAACTTCAGTAAAATCAATAACTTCAGTGGAAGATTCTAGGTTACATTGTAAAACTACTCCAGCCTGAATCTCATGAACTATCCTGTAGCGTGGCAATGCTGAATCTTTGCAAAATACCCACATGGAGGTCACGATCAGGAGTCCTTTCATGGACTCATCAAACCACCTCTGGGTGAGTCTGTGGCTTTGAGTCTGCTTGTTTCCTGCTCCTGGCCCTGGGGTCCTGGCTGCTCTTTGCACTTGTTGAAAATTCTCACTGAGGTCAGGAGAGGCCCCGGGGCTCTCACTGAGGCCCGAGCTATGCTTTCATAGCCAGACTGAAGCTGCAGAGGTGAAAAGCCAATTGGGCTTATTAGTGTGAACAGTAGCAGACTGTGTGGCGTCTCCGGCTTCTGGTTGCCGTGGTCCTGGATGGTCTGCCTTCA
Source organism: Antilocapra americana (assembly GCA_007570785.1). Taxonomy (NCBI): domain Eukaryota; kingdom Metazoa; phylum Chordata; class Mammalia; order Artiodactyla; family Antilocapridae; genus Antilocapra; species Antilocapra americana. Next base: position 23,336,198 of record ML664161.1, read on the forward strand.
TTTTTGCAGCCACTCTCCCTGGATTCCAGTGTGTGCTGCCGTTAATTAAATTCATACATTAGGACGGTGGCTGTCTCTTGGCCTCCATCCATCAGAGGGCAAGTAGCTTTCTGGTGCCGGGTCAGCTCAGCCATGATAACCAATGAAGGCTGACCTTGCTTTCCAAAACTGCACAGTGGGAAAAAAGCACACAAGTGGGAGCTGAAGTACCTTGATTCACTTCCTATTTCTGCCACTTGTGTGTTAGATCCTGGCTCAGCAGTAAAGAATCCATCTGCAGTACGGGAGATGCGGGTTCGATCCCCGGGTGGGGACAATCCCCTGGAGGAGAAAATGACAGCACACTAGAGTATTCTTGCCTGGGAAATTCCATGGATAGAGGAGCCTGACTGGCTGTAGCTCATGGGGGTCACAAAGGAGTCAGACATGAGTTAGCGACTCAATAACAGCAGTGTGTTAGACCTTAGGATTTGCTCAAGCTTCCTGAGTCTCAGACTTTTAATTTATAGTGATTTTTATGCAGGAGTGTATTTTAGTATCATTCTTGGAAATTTTTAAAAAATATATGACCTCCCCATCCCCAGACATGCGGAATCAGAATTTCCAGAAGTCAGTCTGGACTTCCTTATGTTACAAAGCTCCGTTATACACATGTATCCTGAAACATTCCTCATCAAGAGTCATAAGCCAATGCGCTATTTGCAAGAACAGCAACAGCATGGTGATAAACATGTCAGGATAAAGTGCTCTAAGATTTGTTGTTCATTTTATCTCCTGCTTTTTGTCTCCACAACATACAGATATTATCTAGGTTCTTGGTCTTATATATCTCTCTCCTTTACATATAAAGGTCCGTATGTCTTTTTTATCCTTTATATATCCAGTTTAACAGTTCTATTCCATCCAAGAGCTATTATTTCAAGCCTCTATACAGTTTTTTTTTTAAATACTATCTGATATTTTGTAGTTATGGTTCACATCTAAAACCTATTGGTACATATACCATTAAATTTAATGAAATGGGTATTATTATTTCCATTTGGTAGATGAAGACATTAAAGTTCAATGATCTTAAGTAACTCAATAAGTATCAGAGGTGGAATCTATACCCTTGTTTTCTAATTTTAAGTCCAATGCCTTTCTCCATGAGTCAGTCTATAAACAGTATCTGAATTTTTACTCATAATTCAAATGTTAACCATTACAAAGCAAGGAAGTAAAGAATAGGCCTGAGAGGCCCTTTAAATCTCTTCTGTGGCTGGTGGTTTAATGATTCTAGTTGTATGTTTAGAAATCTTGATAGTTGAATTCTTTATTCCTCCCCCAGATATTATGAGATGAGTAGAGAGTTAGTTTGACCTGTGTGGGACCTGGCTCCTCTCCTGGAAGGCAGCACAGAGGTAGCCTCACCCTAAGTGTATGCCAGGCTCAGCATCATTGGCACTGAAGGTTTGGTGGGCTTTGTTCTCATTACTGAGCAGAAAAGGAGAGGAATCATCTCATCCCCCACAGTGAAGGATGGAAGGACTGGCATTTGGATAGTTCTTGTCCCCCAGGTCAGCTAGGATTTTGTAAAATCCAAATGTGTCATGCTCCAATGAAACAGTTTTCCTTAAAGGCAGACTTAAACAACAGAGAGTTCTAAGTGTTTTGAAAAATGCTTTTATTTCTCCTTCCCTGGCAGAAGCGCAGGAAGACTTTTCCATCTTCCTAGTGAGTTTTTACTGGAGGGAAAGCTCAGGAAAGGCTGGGAACACTCCCAGACCTTAAGCCTGGGCCCCCTGGATTTTTTAAATTCTTATTCTTGGCCACTAAGGCTTCAGTTCCTGCTGCTACTATTTCCTGTGTGGCTTCTGCTTCTGAGCATTTGACAGCAAAAAGCCTTGATCCTCTGTATCCCCCAACCTGTCCCTCCAGTTTTCAGGGAAGCGGTTTGCTCTCATGAATGCAAGAAGAGTTGTTGCTGTCTGTTAAGCTTTTTTCGTGTTGTAGGGATGGGAGTGGTGACTTCTAAGCTCCTTCCATGTCAGACTGGAAACTGCCTTTTCACACATGGACAGGAAGTAAAGGAAAATTGGGTTGCTCTTTTTCTTGGTTGGGGTTCTTCTGGAAGCACAGCCTGAGATGAGAACTTGGTGTCGGTAGTTAATGTGAGGGTGATGCCCGGGGCAGGAGTGAGGAACTGTGTGAAGTGAGTCAGGTGTGAAAGAAAAGCCCATGAGTGGTGGCAGCTTCCATCTGCTGGCTTCCTGGCTTGGCCTGTGGTGGCCACGAAGTGGAACCTAGAGACCTTGCTCTCTCACAGCTTCACTACAGCTTTGGAACAGGGCCCAAATAGTTCTGACTCTGGTTCTAAAACAACCTGTGCTGAAAAAGATACGGTGGCTGTCAAGAAGGGGAGTCTGGGGCTCTGTCTGTAGGTTAAGCAGCCTGGAGTTGGCCACCCTCTTGTCCGGGGTCAGCTCTCTTCAAACTCATAGGTCTTTCTACCCTAAAATACCCAAATGCTTTTTTATCAAGGCAAGCCCCAGCTTCCTAGATGGACTGTGCAAGGCCTGACACCAAACAAGTTTTCACAGAAAATGTGAAACAAACTGCTTCTGAAAATTTGTTCTTGTTTCATTTCTTTTGATTTTATACATCGCTTCTGGTTCTATCTAAAAACTTTTCTCTGTTATCTTCTGAGTGTGATTTTTGCTGTCTGGAATGGTGTTCTCAGGAGGCTTAGCCCTGGGCCTGAGCAGCAGCGGGCTCTGGGCTTCCTGCTCCTTTCACAACTCTTATTTCACCTTTTACAAAAGAGTTGATGATCCAGACAGGGACTGGACATGAATCCTGAGGTAGCCCTGGCCTTACCCAGGGAGGTCCATGGTATAGAGCGAGTTTGAGTAAATAAGAAGATGTGATAGAACTTTGTATCTCTGCCCAGACTGGGTTCCTAAGTGACTACTGTGCTCTCGGAATCCTTATATACACACTTTTTATAGATTTTTTTCACCCTTTACCACTACAGACAGATAGATAAATAGGCCAAAGACTTTATGGTAACTTACAAAGAAATATGTAACATAGCAACAATAGAAAACTAGAAAAGACTTCTTTTTGTTTACCAAGTGCCAATAACTATTTTAAAAAATTTATTGAGTATAGTTGCTTTACAATGTTGTATTAATTTCTGCTGTATAGCAAAGTGAACCAGCTACACATATACATATATCCCCTCGTTTTGGATTTTCTTCTGATTTAGGTCACCCTAGAGCACTGAGCAGAGTCCCCTGCGCTGTACAGTAGCTTCTCATTAGTTATCTGTTTTATACATTGTAGTGTATATGTGTCGGAGAAGGTACTGGCGACCCACTCCAGTACGCTTGCCTTGAAAATCCAGAGGAGCCTGGCGGGCTGCCGTCTCTGGGGTCGCACGGAGTCGGACACGACTGAGCGACTTAGCAGCAGCAGCAGCAGCATCAGTGTATATGTGTCAGTCTCCTAATGACTGTCAATGCTATTTTTGAAACCTCATTTAATCTTTACAACAGCCCTGTTAGGTGGGTAGTGTTACTGTCCCTACTTTTTTGATGGAGAAACTGAGTCACAGAGAAGTTAAAGGGACTGGGCTTCCCAGGTGGCACTCATGATAAAGAACACACCTGCCAATGCAGGAGATTCAGGAGATACGAGTTCAATCTCTGAGTGGGGAAGATCCCCTGGAAAAGGGCATGGCAATCCACTCTGGTATTCTTGCCTGGAGAATCTCATGGACAGAGGAGCCTGGTGGGCTACAGTCCATAGGGTTACAAAGGGTTGGACATAGCTGAAGCTACTTAGCATGCATGCCCAGACCACCAAGGTGTAAATGGTGAAACTAGCACTCAAACTGGGAGGGCTCGCTTCAGGTCTATCCTCTTAACTAAAAGGATAAACTGATAGAAGTGAGACAGGGCAAAGTAAAGCCAGATGCTCTTTTACATACCTGTCTTTCCTGCTGGGCTATGCCCTGCCTGAGGTTAAGCGTCAGTAGGTGATAGGTATTTGGTAAATGTATGATTTGATCTCTTCAAGACAACTGTCTAATTCTCCTTTTTCTTAACTTTGCTGGTTCCCTGTTGTGTTTGTCACTATCCATATGTGCAGTGCAGGGGCCATGATGAAGAGTAGAACCATCCCATCCCAGTACATTCAAGGTAATGGGGTCACAAAGAGTCAGACATAACTGAAATGACTTAGCACACATGCACATCCTAACAGGAGCGGCAGTCTTCCCTAGGACATTCGCAGGAGCCCCAGCTCAGAGAGAGCCACTCTCAGAGGAGCAGCAGGAAGATCCCCACTCAGATACCCCCAGATGGCTCCCTATACCTTCTGCCTGTCCTTCTACCACGAGCAACTCATTGTTTCTTCAGACAAGCCCTTTCTTTTATGAGATGTTGTGCAGCATTAGAGAAATTTGAGTCCTGACTCTGCCACTTTATGAACAGGGTCATAAAGTCATCCTAGGGTCCAAGAGATGAAGATATTTGTCTGGCACCACCAGCCCATCAGGACTCCTGATCCAGAATTCATCTTTCTGTGCTCTGAAGCACTGAGGCAGGAGAAACGGACTTGGTTAGGAATCATTCAGCCTCACTATTCCCCAGATTGATCACCTTAAATGTCTTTCTGTATTTATGTTCCATATCCCTATAGTGTTTATGCTAACTAATCAAGGAGACTTTTTTAAGTTATTACAAAGTATTGAATATAATTCCCTATGTGATACAGTAGGTTCTTGTTTTTTTTATAGTATTGTGTAAATGTTAATCCCAAACTCCTAATTTATCCCTTCTCTTCCTTTTCCCTTTGGTAACCATAAGTTTGTTATCTATGCCTGTGAGTCTGTTTCTGATTTATAAATAAGTTCACTTGTATCTTTTTTTTTTTTTTAGATTCCACGAACAAGTGAAATCATACTGTATTTGTCTTTCTCTTTCAGACTTACTTCACTTAATCTCATAATCTCTAGGTCCATCAATGTTGCTACAAATGGCGTTATTTCATTCTTTTTATGGCTAATATTCCATTGTGTATATATATCACATCTTCTTTATCCATTCATCTTTCAATGGATTCTTAAGTTGCTTCCATGTAAAAAAGTGCTGCTATAAACTTTGGGGTGTGTAAATATTTTTGAATTAGAGTTTTCTATGGAAAGAGATGTTTAAAATATAAAATTACCTCTACATTAAGGATTACATTTCTTGTTTCTTGCTTCTCTCCTTTAACCAAGCCAATCCTTCCATCTCCATCTATTCCCAAGCTAGAGTAATGAAATAAAGTATCTACCTCTGTTTCATTGACTACACTAAAGCCTTTGGCTGTATGGATCATAAGAAACTGTGGAAAGCTCTTAAAGAGAGGGGAATACCAGACCATCTTACCTGACCCCTGAGAAATCCGTATGCAGGTCAAGAAGCAACAGTTAGAACCCTATATGGAACGACTGATTTGTTCAGGGTTGAGGAAGGAGTATGACAGGGTAGTCCTGTCACCCTGTTTATTTAACTAATATGGCGAGCACATCATGAGAAATGCTGGGCTGGATGGGTTACAAGCTAGAATCAAGATAGGTGAGAGAAACATCAACAAGCTCAGACATGTGGATGATACGACTCTAATAGCAGAAAGCTAAGAGGAAATAAAGAACCTCTTGATGAGGGTGAAAGAAGAGAGTGAAAAAGCCGACTTAAAACTAAATACTGAAAAAAATATAAGATTAAGTCACCTTGTCCCATTAATTCATGGCAAACAGAAGGGGAAAATATGGAAGCAGTGACAGTTTTCTTCTTCTTGGACTCTAAAATCACTATAGATGGTGACTACAGCCATGAAATCAGAAGATGATTGCTTCTTGGCAGGAAAGTGATGACAAACCTAGACAGTGTGTTGAAAAGAGAGATGTCACTCTGCCAACAAAGGCCCATGTAGTCAAGGTTACTATCTTCCCAGTGGTCATGTATGGTTATGAAAGCTGGACCATAAAGAAGGCAGAACACCAAAGAATTGATGCCTTCACACTATGGTGCTGGAGAAGACTCCTGAGAGTCCCTTGGACAGCAAGGAGATAAAACCAGTTGATTAAAGGAATCAAACCAGTTGATTAAAGGAAATCAATCCCGAATATTCATCAGAAGGACTGATGCTGAAGCTGAAGCTCCATGAATTTGATCACCTGATGCAAACAGCCGTCTCCTTGAAAAAGTCAGTGATGCTGGGAAAAATTGAGGGCAGAAAGGAGAAGAGGGCATCAGAGGATGAGATGGCTGGATGGCTTTATTGATGTAATGGATATAAACTTGGGCCAGCTTTGGGACATGGTAAGGGACAGGGAGGCCTGGCATACTGCAGTCCATGGGGTCGTAAAGAGTTGGACACAACAGGATGACTGAACAACAACACCAAACGGATTACTGCCATAGATAGGGTTTCCTTCTCCTCTTTCAGCCCCACCCCCTCAATCCCTATCAATAATGTTCTTTTTTGCTCCACTTAAAATGTCCCAAAAAAGAACACATCTCTTTGTGTCAAACTTTGTGCTAGACTTTGTGATAGGTCATGTGATGTTCTGAAAATGGGTGCATGCCTAAGATCATGAAAACTGTAGTTTAATCCTAGTTTAATCAAATCTATCTTGGCCTCGGCTTCTGCAACTTGTAAAATGAGGAAGCTGGACTATTGCAACAATGGCAAAAAATGTGTCATCTATATTGAGTTGGCAGTGACTGCGTAAATCACTGATGAAAGAGTTTTTGAAGTTATGCCCAGACACAAGAGAAGGCTGCAATCATTGATTAGCAATGTCTGTCTTGAATAAGATTAGGGCAGTGACATCATATACCATTCAAGGATTAGATGACCCTGAAGATTCATTTCAGCTCCAAACTACTGAGTAAATTTTCCTTTTTCAAAACTGACCGGTGCTTTGTGTTCTTTGGGGATCCTTCCTCTTTTCTGACTGTCTCTCAGAAACTTTTTAGCCAATCTATGATAAGGCACCAACAGTTGAAAACATTCATCTCACCATTATCACCCTGTGTGAGGTGGGTAAGTTGTTTCAATATCTTGCCTCTCAGTGACATGGGTGGGAAGGTCACAGGATGATATCTGAGGTTTCTTCCAACCATCAGTTCAGTTCAGTTCAGTCACTCAGTCGTGTCCGACTCGTTGTGACTCTAGGCACTGCAGCACGCCAGGCCTCCCTGTCCATCACAAACTCCCGGAGTTTACTCAAACGTCTGTTCAGTGGCTTCAGTGATGCCATCCAACCATCTCATCCCCTGTCACCCCCGTTTCCTCCCGCCCTCAATCTTTCCCAGCATCAGGGTCTTTTCAAATGAGTGAGTTCTTCATATCAGGTGGACAAAGTATTGGAGTTTCACCTCCAACATCAGTCCTTTCAATGAACACCCAGGACTAATTTCCTTTAGGATAACTGGTTGGATCTCCTTGCAGTCTAAGGGACTCTCAAGAGTCTTCTCCAACACCATGGTTCAAAAGCATCAATTCTTCGGTGCTCAGCTTTCTTTATAGTCCAACTCTCACATCCATACATGACTACTGGAAAAACCATAGCTTTGACTAGGTGGACCTTTGTTGCCAAAGTGATGTCTCTGCTTCTGAATATGCTGTCTAGGTTGGTCATAACTTTTCTTCCAAGGAGCAAGTGTCTTTTAATTTCATGGCTGCAGTCACCATTTGCAGTGATTTTGTAGCCCCCCAAAATAAAATCTGTCACTGTTTTCATTGTTTCTCCATCTATTTGCCATGAAGTGATGGGACCAGATGCCATGATCTTAGTTTTTTGAAAGTTGTATTTTAAGCCAACTGTAAGTTCCATGATTTGATTATCCTAAAGTCATGATGTCTTGGCACAAAGTTTACAGTGGATCCATGGAGTTTTAAAAAGGCTGTGATTTCTTTCTCTTTCTTCTTCTTCTTTTTGTTTTCCCTTCATGGTGGTAATGGGCTTCCTCCAGTTTTCAAGTCTCAGTTCATATCCCATGGCCTCCTCATGGTCCTGTTCTTGGACCAGGCTGGCCTGGAGCAGTTTCATATATCAAAGGAAACACAGCAAACAGAGGCTAAGGGAAATGACAGGGACTCAGTCAAGGCAACATCTGGGAGGAAAGGACCATTTGAGGAATCAGGAGACAGGGATGCTCTGAAGATACAGGACAAAAAGAGTGGGCTTGGACTCTTAAACTCAGCAGAAAGTAGAAGAGGAAGGGTGGGGAAAGGACCTAGCCATGGTTGGGCAAGTGAGCAGAGTTCAGAGCTAGAAAATGGGATGTCTGTGTTCTGGCCCTCTATTGGCAATAATTTTCTGCATAACCTTGGGCAGGAGGATTCTTCCTTTGTGTCTCTGTTTTTAGTTTTTATTTATCTACTTATTCATTTATTTTTGGCTGTGCTGGGTCTTTTTTTGCTGCATGCAGGCTTTCTCTAGTCGTGGTGAGCAGAAGCTCCTCTATAGTCTATTCGCACAGGCTTCTCCTGTTGCAGAGCACCAGCTCTAGGGTGCATGGGCTCAGTAGCTGCGGCCCACGGGCTCAGTAGTTGTGACTCACAGGCTCTGGTGGGCTTAGTTGTCCTGTAGCATGTGGAATCTTCCTGGACCAGTGATTGAACCCAAGTCCCTGGCACTGACAGATGGATTCCTAACCACTGACCGCTAGGGGAGTCCTATGTCTCTGGTCTCCGTCTTCTATGTATAATAGTCAGAAGGAAAAAAGGACAAGTTGATTCCTAAGAGATTTCCAATTCTAATACTCCACAGGTTTAACCTGAAGTTCCTACAAGTATCTGTGCAGATAAGGGTATCCTATATTGTTTCTGCAGACATAAACACCCTCAATGTATAAAGTTATGAAAGTGGAGAGAGTGTGTATAGAACAGAATATCCTGGGAGGGTAGGATAGGATAAGAGGTTTCTGCCTCCCAAACAGAGCACGTTAAAATCTGGAGAGCCTGAGGAGATTTAGGGTGATCCTGTCTGGGACTTCCAAGGATTGTAGTGGGATTTCCAAGGACACAAGCATCCTGCTTGTCTTATCTCTGTCATTTGAATTGCAACATTAGAGGGACAGAGCCTACTTTCTGGGATCTCAAACTGTTTTGAGTTAAAAGTGACTTTATTGTTGTTGTTTAGTTGCTAACTCATGTCTGACTCTTTGCGGCCACATAGACTATAGCCTGCCAGGCTCCTCTGTCCAAGGGATTTCCCAGGCAAGAGTACTGGAGTGGGTTGCCATTTCCTTCTCCAGGGGATCTTCCCAACCCAAGGATCAAACCCATGTCTCCTGCATTAGCAGGCAGATTCTTTATCACAGAGCCACCAGGGAAACCCAGAGGTGACTTTGACTTTACAGGTCATCTAGACCCAATACTTCACCGCAGAAATGGGAACTCTATCATGACATCCAAAGATGGCTCTCACTCCTGCTTGTATATTGCTTTGCATGATGATTTACACGATGAAAGGAGGATCATTTGTCCTACAGACCTGCCTCATGACCCAGGAAATCTCACTAGACCAAATCACTAGGTCAGGGTCTCAAGATGGTTCTTCCCACTGGTTCTAGGATGCCAACCTGGAATCCAAAACACCATCCTGAGCTCTCTTCGGGTAAGGAGGTGGCTGGAGACATCACAGGTTAAGAGTCACACAAGAATGAGTTCAAGTCTCACTTATGCTACTTACTAGCTGGGTGGCTTTGAACAAGGTGACCCCCCCAAACCTGGCTCTCTGGGCCACTCACCTGAAAGATACCAGGAATAATCCCCCCTTAAGGGACTATGGTGAGGACTCATCAGGTACGTGAGAGACACCTTGGACATGTGCTCGCCTACATCGACCCCTACTCTCCAGTGCCTGCATGAGGGCATGAGCACCTATGGGTGTAGGAACTGCTTCTTAGTTGGTGTTGCTTGTCCCAGTGCTGAGCATAGTGCTTTGTGTGTGTGTGCTTAGTCACTCTGTTGTGTCTGACTCTTTGTGACCCTATGGGCTGTAGCGCTCCAGGTTCCTTTGTCCATGGGGATTCTCCAGGCAAGAATACTGGAGTGGATTGCCCTGGGATCTTCCTGACCCAGGAATTGAGATAGGGTCTCCTGCACTGCAGGTGAATTATTCACCAGCTGAGCTACCAGAGAAGCCCAAGCATAGTGCTTTGCCTAGTGTAAAGATAAGAAAAAAATCAAATAAAAACTAACTAATAGGTACCTCTAGAACCCAGACCAGAGTTTTGTACTCAGATGTCCCTTAGCAAGACCTGTTCACAAACTAGCTAATCAATCCCTGCTGCCCCCTGTCCTCAGAACAAAAACTTGCTCTGTGTACTCAGACAGCCTGAAATGAAAGTGAAAAAAACAGCTGATGTGTGTTCAGAGAAACTGAAACTGTTCTACCTTCTTGCTGGGAAACTGAAAGTTACTGTCAACATGGAAGCCAAGCCTCAGAGCAAGAGAATAGCTTTGGATATCAAGGAATGGGAGCAGACATTTCAAGAACTGATCTGTCAGGAGAAACCCTGGGCCAGATGGACCCTGAAGATGGATGGAAACCTTCGGCCAGACTGTGTGGCCCAGGGGTGGAGGCAATACCAGCAGAAAGGATTTGGCAGGTATGTGAGTCTGTCTAACTGTGGGCCCGTCTGGGCCAAGAGGCTCAGCTTGGCACTGATGAATTCTTTTGAGAGCTTGTTAAAAAGAGTGTGTGTCACCAGGCTGTTCATCCTTTTGCAGTTACAGTGTTCTTCAATATGGAAATGACATGGTTCTAAGTCTCTATTTTGGCTTAATGGAAGAAATCTCTTCTTTTACTAGGCTTCTTCCCTAAATATTTCTAGAAATCCCCAGGGGATGGAATACATCTGCCCCCCTATCCTCTCACCACCATTTATTCCAGACTGCCACTATATAGAGAGTTCTGCTATGTTACGTCCCCCCTCAGTCTGGACTGGCTTCCACAGGCTGCCACAGCCCTATAATCCTAGTCCTGGCCAGTACCAGCCTAGGACTGGGGATTTCCTTTATAGCCCCAAGAATTGACTAAGGCTAGACAGTGGCTTTGAATATTACTTTACTGAAGACCTGAAGAGGGACTGGTGCTGCAAGAAATTAAAACCCAGTTCTTAATGTCCCTAAACACTGCCCGTTGCTTGTTGACTGTCTCCCTCTTTAACTTCCAGTGAGACTTGAAGTTGCAGGAATTTGTCCATGCAGGAGGATGAGAAATACTGACTTGGACAGTCAAGTCTACTTTTTAATATGGCATGCAGGGACCTTCACTTCAACTGTTATATTTCTTTCTGGCCTGCTCCTATCTCACCTCAGATGTCCTCTCTTCCCTTCCTTATGGGTTATTAGCCATGGCATACACTTCAAGACTTCTATACCCTTGTCCATGATTTTCTTCCTATTCAGCAGGCCCTTTCCTTCCTGCCTCCCTATTTATTCCTCAAGGAATAACTCAAGTGCCCTGGAATTCCTAGGCAGAGTAAGTGTTCCTTCTTATCCATTCTTATAAGACAGTGAATAGTTCTCTCTCTATATATATATATATGTATAATGTGTATGTATATATAAATATATATATAATGTATATATATATATATACACAATATAAACTATTGACTTGAGTATATATATATGTTGGTAACATATTTATAAATAAATTGTTCATATATTACACATATACTTATATATAATTATTTTTAGTTGCAGAACCTATTGTTATGTAAAGCCTCCTGGGGCTCTAGAGAACAGTTTTCAAGCCATTGGCTAGAGCTGATGTGGCAGTTATTCTGCTCTGCTTGGAACCCAGTGTAACATGTAAGAGTCTCTCTCTGCACCAGCCAGAGCTCTTTGAGGGACTCAGGATGACTTTAATCAGTTTGGCACTCTTCCAAATGAACAGGTGCTTCTCTTGTTCAGATGAATTGACCTGATAGTCACTCCAAGATGGAAAAAGCAACCTACCAACATGGCTTTAGAAAAATATTAACCAGTTTTTGAAAACTACTTGGTAGTTTACAAAATGCTTTCACGTATTCTCATTTAATGCTGACAATCTAACTTTTGAATATTTTTCCTTTCATGAATGTAAAAAATGAGGCTTAGAGAAGTGCTTTTTAAAAAAGTTACGCTAATATAAACTACAGGCTTCCCAGATGGCTCAGTGGTAAAGAAGCTCCTGCCAAGCTGGAAGCGCAGATTTGACCCTTGGGTTGTAAAGGTCCCCTGGAGAAGGAAATGGCAACCCACTCCATTATTCTTGCCTGGGAAATTCCATGGACAGAGGAGCCTGGTGGGCTACAGTCCATGGGATTGCAAAAGTAAGACATGACTTAGCAACTAAATAACAACAACAATGTAAATTACCAACTTGAGTCTCCAACTCAACTATTGTGGTTCCAGGTCCTAAGTGAGGTACAAAACAAACCCCATTGCTCAATAGAGTTGACGTGGTATAGTAGATAGATAATGGCTTGGGATTGGAAACATGGCTCTACCATTTAAGTCATGTATCATTTTATTATTCAGTTTCCTTATCTGGATATTGGGATTAATAATGCCTACCTAAGAGGGATGCCTTAAAGATGAAATGGGATAATACTGTAAAACGTTGCTTCAGAATAGGTACTCTATAAGAGTTCTCTATGACCTTGTGAAGACCAAATTTTACTGGCAAATGGCAGAAATGTTTTTCCCTCTGAGACATTCAGAGATGTTTTACTGGCAAAGAGGCAGACTTGGGACCACATCTGGGTGGGAGTTCAGTGGGCCACAGGAAGAAGCTTTATTAGAAACATGGTCCCTCTCATTCTTGTCAAATTGTCAATATCACATGCACTTTTTCAAGTTGAAAGGGTTCTCATAGACCAGGCCAGGCCCATTTCCCTCAGGTCAGCAACAGCTGAGGGGACAATGATCTTCTGTCTGTCTGCAGGTTCTCGTGTTCCTCGTGCCGTCGAAGCTGGGCTTCCGCCCAAGTACAGATCTTATGTCACATGTACCTGGAGAACCAGAAATCCCCAGGCAAGGTGCTCATGCGGATCTTTGGACAGAGGTGCAAGAAGTGTTCCCGGTCTCAGTTTGAGAAGCCTGATTTCTCCCCAGAAAGCAGCAAGAGGATTCTGAAAAACCTGGTGCAGCGTATTTTGGAGAAATTCTACAGAAATGGTATCAGGAAGGTTTCAGAGATACCCGTGATCCCAGAAGTACCTTTGGATGGGTCCCATGATAGAGCCAATTGTGAAGCATGCGTTCTGGGCTACTGTGGCCTGAACTTAGAAAACTGTATGACAGTCCCAGAAAAATCCTCTCTCTCTTACATGGAGACTGGGGGTTCCCCTCCTCACAATGGGGACAAGTGTGGCCAAAACCAATCTAGGAACCACTCAGCAGTGGGGAGTGTGTATTCTGGTGCCCATATAGGCTCAGGGCCCAGCCACATCACTGCTGGGATCCAAGTGCCTGGGACAGGCCCTCAGCCTAAACGGGAGACGGGCCTGTTCACAGCAGGGGCAGATCGACAGGCTGCACGGGCAACAGGCCCACAGCCCATCCGAGTAGCAGGATCACTTCCCCCAGGGTGGACAGATCCACGGCCCATTCAAGCAGTAGGCCCACTACCTACAGGGTGTGCATATTCACAGTCTACACGGGGGAGAGGACCCCAGGCACCCCGGATGACGTACTCTCAGGCTATAAGGCAGTCAGGCCAGCAGTCAACACAGGAGGAACGAGCTGCACGAGGGGCACAGCTTCAGGCCACAAAGGTGACAGAACCACAGCCCCCCAGAGCGACAATCCCAAGGACCACGTCAGGGTCAGACACTCAGGCTACAGGGAAGGCAGCCCCCCCACCACCCGGGTCAAGCTCACAGCCTACATGGGAGGCAATCTCAAAGGCCACGTTAGGGTCAGACACTCAGGCTACAGGGAAGGCAGCCCCCCCACCACTGGGGTCAAGCTCACAGCCTGCACGAGAGGCAATCCCAAAGGCCACAGCAGGATCAGACAGTAAGGCTACAGGGAAGGCAGCCCCTCCACCACCCGGGTCAAGCTCACAGCCTGCACGAGAGGCACTCCCAAAGGCCACAGCAGGGTCAGACAGTAAGGCTACAGGGAAGGCAGCCCCCCCACCACTGGGGTCAAGCTCACAGCCTACACAGGAGGCAATCCCAAAGGCCACAGCAGGGTCAGACACTAAGTCTACAAGGAGAGCAGGTCCCCCACTGGGGTCAAGCTCACAGCCCACACGGCCACATGGAGGACCTTCATGGGGAAGTCAAGCTGCCTGGGGCAGGGAGGAGAGGTACTCACCTAGAAGGTCTGTTTCAAACAGCTTTTTTAGATTACCTCCCCCAAATGACTTCCGTAACCAGGAGCAGCTGTTCAGGTGGGGCTATGTCGGTATTTTTGCTCTGTTAACCTTTCTGGTGTCTAAATACTTATGAGTAGAATGATGAAATGGAGAAGGCAATGGCACCCCACTCCAGTACTCTTGCCTGGAAAACCCCATGGACAGAGGAGCCTGGTGGGCTGCAGTCCATGGGGTCACTAAGAGTCGGACACGACTGAGAGACTTCACTTTCACTCTTCACTTTCATACATTGGAGAAGGAAATGGCAACCCACTCCAGTGTTCTTGCCTGGAGTATCCCAGGGATGGGGTAGCCTGATGGGCTGCCCTCTCTGGGGTTGCACAGAGTTGAACATGACTGAAGCGACTTAGCAGCAGCAGCAGAATGATGAAAAAAAAAAAAAAAAAGAGCTGTCTTCTCTTGTCTTAATTCCATTGTAGTCAACGAACTGGCTGCTATTTTAATATGACAAAAATTGCTCTGGGACCAATTCAGGGTCAAGTTTACAGAATAACCAATGGTTCCTGGATCTCCTCTGTGGGTAGTTTAAAACATGACCCAGGGAATGCAAATTGATTCAGCTACTATAAAGAACACTATGGAGATTCCTTTTAGAAAACTAAGAATAAAGCTATCATATGACCCAGTAATCCCACTACTGGGCATATACCCTTAGGAAACCATAATTAGAAAACAACACTTGTACTCCAGTGTTCATTGCAGCATTGTTTACAATAGCTAAGGACATTGTTACATTGTTTGCTAGCTAAGGACATGGAAACAACCTAGATGTCCACTGACAGATGAATGGATAAAGAAATTGTGGAACATATACACAATGGAATATTAGCTATAGAAAGGAATGCGTTTGAATCAGTTCTAATGAGGTGGATGAGTCTAGATTCTATTATACAGAGTAAAGTAAGTCAGAAAGACAAATACTATATAGTAACACATATTTACAGTATATATGGAATCTAGAAAGATAGTACTGATGATCCTATTTGCAGGGCAGCAAAAGAGATGCAGACATAAAGGACAGACTTAGGATCACAGTGGGGGAGGGAGAGGTTGGGATGACTTAAGAGAGTAGTACCGAAACACATATATTACTATATGTAAAACAGACAGTCAGTGGGAATTTGCTGTATGATGCATGGAACCCAAACCAGGTGCTCTGTGACAACCTAGAGGGGTGGGATGGGAAAGGAGGTGGGAGGGAGTTTTAAGAGGGAGGGGACATATGTATACCTATGGCTGATTCATGTTTATGTATGGCAGAAATCATCACACTATTGTAATTATCCTCCAATTAAAAAAATGACTTAGCAGATAGTGGAACCAATAATAAATATTTGTTAAATCATTAAAAGATTTTCGCTGGTGCATTCACTCATTCATTGATATACTATATATAGACATATCTTGACAAGAACTGAGGGTCCTGAGTTTCATCAGAAAATTATTGAAGTAGGTTGAATAATGGTTCCCCCCAAATGTTGATGTCCTAATCTCCAGAACCTGTAACATGTTACTTTACATGGCTAAAGGGACTCTCCAGATGTGATTAATTTTAAGGATCTTAAGATGAGGAGATTATTCTATATTATCCAGATGGGTCAAATGTAATCACATGGGTCCTAATAGGAGGGAGGCAAGAGGGTCAAGGGGCTTCCCAAGTGGTGCTAGTGGTAAAGAACACGCCCGCCAATGCAGGAGACATAGGAGATGCAGGTTCAATTCCTCTTGTCAGGAAGATCCCCTGAAGGAGGGCATGGCACCCCACTCCAGTATTCTTGCCTGGAGAATCCCATGGACAGAGGAGCCTGGTGGGCTGTGGTCCCTAGTGTCGCAAATGGTTGGACACAACTGAAGTGACTTAGCAGGTAGTACGCACACACAAGTCGGTCAAAGTCAGAAAAAGAAAATGTAACTGTAGAACTGGAGGTTGAAGTGATGTGCTCTGGAAAGTGGAGAAAGAGATCATAAGCCAAGAAATGCATGCAGCCTTTAAAAGTTCGTAAAGGCAAAGAAACACATTTTCCTTTGGAGCGTCCAGAAGCCAGCTTGGCTGACATGTGACTTTAATTAAGTGAGACTGATTTTAGGCTTTTAACCTCCAAAATAGTAAATGTGTGTTGTTTTTGAGAAACTAAATTCATGGCAATTTGTTACAGCAGCAACAGGAAGTTGACATCACTGCAGGGACCAGGCAATTATGTTTTAGGCATGCTTTAGCTTTAATAACAACATCAAAGATCATAGATTAGAAATATTGGCATATCTATCCCCTCTTGTTCTTTTATTCTCCTACTTAAACTGACTCAAATATTCCCACCTCATTCCATAGAGATTTTCTCAAGAGTCATCAAATCAAAAAGACTTGTTTAGAATGGAGATATTTGGGTGGGCTTAAGTAGTCTGGTGACCCCCAAGGAGGCTACCTATCCTTCTCGCCTTGGATTGGAAGCATATAAGAACTTGCCAGTCCTGAGATCTTGTGATGCATAGCTACATCTTTCTTTCTCTATTTCCATCTGTGTGTTAGGCATTTTTACATGGCTCTCACACTGCCATCATTCCCACTTTTAAAATCAAGCTCATCAGCATCTCTGGTTTTCTTGTTCTAATTTGCCTCAGTCACTCAAGCTTGTCACCTGAGAATCATCTTTACTTCTCCTCCCTGTCACCAATACTTATTATCCCGTCTTTTGTCAAGTTGCTCCCATCTCTTCCACTGTGTTTCCCTATCAACCCCTCTCCTCAACCAGGCCGGGGACTTGGATTATTGAGTTACTGAGGGGATTTGGATTTTACCTCAGAGGCAGTAGGCAGTCATTGCAAACATTTGAGAATATGGGCAATTTGAGCAGAATAACATTTTTTAGATATTATATCTTTCTGGAAAAGAATGGAGTATAGGAAAGTAACAGTGAGGAGTCTGGCTTGAAATAAGAGAGTGGTAAACACGGAGAGGGCCTTCCTGGTGGCTCAGTGGTAAAGAATCCATCTGCCAATGCAGGAGTCGCGGGAGATGTGAGTTCCATCTCTGGGTCAGGAAGATCCCCTGGAGGAGGAAATGGCAACCCATTCCAGTATTCTGGCCTGGGAAATCCTGATAGGCTACCGTCCATGGAAATCACAAGAGTTGGACAAGACTTATAAACAACAAAACAACACACACACACACATAGGGAGGAGTTCTTATAGATAATAAACATCTTGAAGGAGTTTGAAGACCATGAACTGCAAGATGGCAGAAAACCCAAGGATGAAAGCACTTCTTTTGTTTTTTTCCCAGCCATCTCATTTCATTTCCTCTTATGCCACTTCTATAAGCACTCTCCTTTTATATATGCCCCCATCCTCAAGCCACTTTACTGAATGTCTGCATTTCTCCTGTTTTCATACCTTTTTGTTTTTTTTCATAATGAACATACACATGAGGATGAGACTTTAGCCTGGTTATGTGATATGACCTGCTGCAACTCATTATCCCTCCCTGAGCCTCAGTATCTCCATCTATAAAATAAGTCAATGGCTCCTAATTAAACATGGAGGATTGAACACATGCATTTCCTTCTGATCTCTCTTGAAATACCACTGCATGGTAGTGAAATGGGGAAACAAGGCAACAGTTCACAGGGGTAAAGAGAATGGGCGGAAACTCCAGCCTGATAGATTACTTATGTGTAACTGACTTAACAGAGCAGAGAACTGGAATAGAAGTTATGCAAAGGAAAACTGAGGTGCAAGGCAAAAAAAATGTGGCATAGTTTCAGAAAGGCTCAAAAACTGTAGGTAATAAGTAGCTCTGAAGGTGGATATTAGAAAGTCTGAAGTGGGAGGATTGGCTAAAAGCCTTTATAAAAAGTTCCTTTTCTCCACTCCAATGCAGCTTGTAACCACTTTTAACACACTCCAGAGTGAAAAATGGAGGTTTATTCCCTGGAGACATTAACTCAGAGGGACGTGAGGCTTACGAACTTGGTCATAGTTAAGGGAGGGAGTACCGACAGGCAATCAGAAAGATAGTGAAATTCTGCATACTGAGTAGAGACACTCTCTCAGCTCACTACCAAACCCAGAAGTCAGCATTATATCCTACTTGCCCTCTGCTCAAATACACAAAGAATGGACAGTTTCTTATCTGGAAAATTGATCAGCTCAAGAGAGAGAAAATAATGCATGTACTGAGACAGGGGTAGGGAGTTTCTTCAATGGAAGGACCTACTCAGATTGGTCCTTGTAGTACTGTAATACATATTTGCTTAAAAAAAAATGTGTAAGTAGACCCACGAGGTTCAAACCCCTGTTGTTCAAGGATCACTTGTATATGTAAACTACTAGAAATAATAAGGCAAACAATTCTGTATGCAAGGAATAGAGGACGTACTTTTGGCTAAGAAAAGGTATGAGATGCGGATATACATTTTTGTTAATGGAAAAAAAAGTAAATTTTTCCTAAAGTAAAACTGATTATTTCAGAATGGAAAGAAAGAAAATAGAGAAATGGAGGACAGATTATGGACATATCTGTATCTATAGAGAGAGAGGGAAACTGAGCATGAGCACAGGAAATTTTACCTTGTCTCTCATCAAAGTGAAATTAAATGGTTTTTAAAAATAAGCCTTAATATTAATAGTATATTTATATAAAACTAAAACTTGATTTTTTTTTCATCTTCTTAAAGGACAAAGTGCCAGGAGCCGTCAGGATGCCCCCTCACTAGGATGACAAAGTCATGAGACTGAGAAGGGCCAAGGCAAGGCCCCTCCTGGTATTTTTCTTGGGAAGTTCTGTTTATGCTCTGAACATTAGCTCATCTCAGTAGGTCAGTCCCACTTAGAAATAATTCATCCTGAGATAATTCCTTCACACCTTATTTCCCCCAGGGGATTGGGGAAGGCAGATTCCCTTCCCTGGGGAAAAAGGAGGAATAAGGGACATTTAAATAGATTACTACACCTCCTACTCTTTACTAGGGAATTTCTTTCTACTTAGATTGATGTACTTATCCAAAGTATGCTGGAGACAATCAAATGGTAAACATACTAATGTTAAATCTAATTATGCAGAAATCCGACTTTTTCAAGGAAAATGAGCTTAAGGTTAAAGTTGTTGATGATAGGCAGAAAACAAGATTGTATAGAATAACATGTGATGTAATGGGTGTGTTTCTTGGGTATAAAAACTGTAAACCAACAACAATAGAGAGAGACTGCTCCCTCACTACACATCCACTCAGCTCAGTTCTTCCGGGGAAGCTACTCATCCCTCAAGACCCCGGGACCCCGCCCGGGCTGGACCCCAGCAACAAAGTTTTACTTGTCTGTTTCACTTATCTCTGAAGAGGTTATGAAAGATTTTTCTTTACCTATTAAATAATCTGCCTATAAAACAGAAGTTCTATGCTTTGTCAAAATAATTTCCTGTGCTTTGTCATCTTAATCAAGACTTTGATAACTTAAGAAAACTGAATCTTCTCAATATTAAAAGAGTGAAGTTTTGTTAACAACTATGTAACCATCTGTATTAGCCTTTGAAACACTTTATTGTCACTTGATTAAATAGGAAATTAAGTATTGTTTATTAACAATTTGTGATCTTATTTAGTCAAGTTTCTGAACCTTTTGATATTTTTAACAAACTTCCCAAATTAAATTCTAAATCAAGTCTTTCTGACCTTGAACTAATTTTAGGACTTCTCACAGGGACACTGGAACAACTCAAAAGATTTGTTCTCTCTCCTATTTTTTTTTAATTAAAATATTATTATTTTACAATGTTATGTTATTTTCTGGTTATATCAAGGAGATTTAGTTATATATACTTTTCATATTCTTTTCAATTATAGTTTATTATAAGTTGTTGAATATAGTTCCCTGTGCTAAACAGTAGGATCTTGTTCTTTATTTTGTATATACTACTTTGTATCTGCTAATCCCAAATTTCTAATTTTTCCCTCCACTACCCCATTTCCCCTTTAGTAACCATAGATTTGCTTTCTACATCTGTGAGTCTATTTCTGTTCTGTGTACAAATTCATTTATATTATTTTTTAGATTCTACATACAAGTGCTATCATATGATATTTGTTCTCTCTCTTTACAGTGAGATGCTGAATTAATTAAATTAAGTTTGATATGTTGGGTTACATGAGAAGCTCTGCCAAATAAATGATGCTAATTCTTCTTAGATTATATTCGTGTGGCCACACATTATTTATGTATGTTCCAGAAATTGTATAAAATCTGGTACATCTTTGTATGTTATCATTTTTAATTCTAATTATCTTGAAGTGTTGTGTGTCACAGAAATAAGCAAATTTCCTCATCAATTGCATTATAATGAACTCTCATGAGATCTTCAAACATGGCCATTTTAAAGTCTTTGTCATTTACAGATAGTTACTCTTTTACGTTCATGCTTTTGCAAATATGTTTCATCTTAAGAGCCATTCATGGAAAGGACACAAGTAAGTACTCTAGAATACAGGTTTCCAATAACTTTGATATCATAAAACTGAACTGAATAGGAGTTTCCAGTCTACGGCCATACCACCCTGAATGCGCCCGATCTCGTCTGAATAGGAGTTTCCAGAATTAATAAAAAAGCTAGATTTAAGCAGAATAAGAATTAATAACATGTAACTGAATGAACTGATGGATATGATTATAATTTTTATGACTTTTGTTTGAAACATTGTTGATTTTTAAAACTTTTCCTTTTTCCAGATTTGAGAAAAACCTTCCCTCTTTTCTCTTAAGCTATCAGCAAAGATGACATATTTAGCTTTGTCTCCCTTCTTGATCCCTCCAAAATTCAGAAATTCTCATTTTTTATTTTTATGGTAATATATTCATTTGCATAAATTCACTAAGAATTTGTTCTTCTAACAGGACACAATTGGAAACCCTGGTTATATTATCAAGGCTTTGACCAGGATTTGAGAATGTGCGTAGAATCAGATATAACCAGACAGCTTAAAGGGACTAAGGTTGACATTATGAAGCCAATAAAACCCCTTGGAAATATTGGCCTGCCCTTGGTTACAACATTCCCAGCAACCAAATCAGGTGACTAAGGGAGGTCACTTCCTGAGAGGTGTGTGTGCCTCAGGATACTCTAAGTACCCTGAGAAGAGAAGAACTCACCCAAATCTGTAAGTGGTGCAGGAAATGTCTGATGGCAAATTCTTGGTTTGGCTTTCTGGCCTCAGGAGGATTTTTTTTTTTTTTTTTACTTTTCAATATTGTATTGGTTTTGCCATACATTGACATGAATCTGCCATGGGTGTACATGTGTTCCCCATCCAGAACCCCCCTCCCACCTCCCTCCCCATCCCATCCCTCTGGGTCATCCCCTAGCACCCTGAATGATGCATCGAACCTGGACTGGTGATTTATTTCACATATGATAATTTACATGTTTCAATGCTGTTCTCCCATATCATCCCACCCTTGTCCTCTCCCATAGAGTCCAAAAGACCGTTCTATACATCTGCGTCTCTTTTGTTGTCTCACATACAAGGTTATCGTTACCATCTTTCTAAATTCCATATATATGCGTTAGTATACTGTGTTGGTGTTTTTCTTTCTGGCTTACTTCACTCTGTATAAGAGGCTCCAGTTTCATCCACCTCATTAGAGCTGATTCGAGGATTTTAAAAGTTCAGTCTGAGATTTAAGAAAAGTTCCTCTAAGAAAAGAGCATCTATGATCAAACACTATTCTTGCTATACGTAAATGATCAGGTCAATTTTTTGGAAGTAGATGTATTTTACAACTGGGACTTAATTTGGCCATCTTTTGTAGAAACAGGGGTGATTTTTGAGAGAAAAATTTTATTTCAGTAACACACCTTTGTGGATTTTAGATTCTAGTGCTGTTAATTGTCTTTGAGATTTCTTATTTGCCTGTAAACTGAACTGAATCCTGAATTCTTCTAGTTTCCTCTAATATCTGGCTATAAATCTCCAAGCTAATGTTTCCAATTTCTTGCCATTTTGACTTGGAATCACTAAAATCAGAAGCTGCCCCACTCCCGGAAACCCTGGAAACTGAATGTGAATAACTTTATACAAACTTTAGAGAGATCACCACAACAGTTTGTGTGTAAGAGATCTTTGTGTCTGTTGCTGCATTGTCTAGTCAGAAAGTTGACTTAAACATGTAATGGCATCATTGTGAGACGTTCAAGCTACAAAAGATGCTTTGACCCCAACATATGGAAGCATTCTCTAGAAATCTTCTGGACTGACTGCTCACAGAACTCAGACTGGGTTTTCTGTCTGCTGCAATCTTTAAACTTTGTTTTTCCCCTGTTTTTATAGAAATGCCTTATTAAATACCTGATTTCTCACACAATAAAGGCCTAGTTTGGGGATCCCAAATACAAGACAGCCTCCTGAATAAGACACAACCATTTAACTGAATTCACCTATTTTCAAGACTGAGATTGGTTTAATGAGATATGAAGCAATATATTAATTTGGCTTCTGGATTGTGAAATTTCTTACTTGAAGTTTAAAAGGCTGGACTGAAGCAGAGCAGAATCTGTCATCCTAAAACATGCCTCTTTACATAAAGATTATTTAAGCTTATTGTTGTTCGGTCGCTAGGTGATGTCCAACTCTTTGTAACCCCACGAACAGCATCATGCCAGGCTCCTCTGTCCTCCACGATCTCCTAGAGTTTGCTGAAATTCATGTTGTTTGAGTCTGTGATGCTATTTAACCATCTCATCCTCTGCTGCCCTCTTCTTTTGCCTTCAGTCTTTCCCAGCATCAGGGTCTTTTCCAACGTGTCAGTTCTTCGCATCAGGTGGCCAAAGTGTTGGAGCTTCAACTTTCACATCAGTCCTTCCAATGAATATTCAGGGTTGGTTTCCTTTAGGATTGACTGGTTTGATCTCCTTGCTGTCCAAAGGAACTCTCTAGAGTCTTCACCAACACCACAATTCAAAAGCATCTATTCTTCTTGGTTCAGCCTTCATTATTTTAGACTGATTATTTTAAAAAAACAAAACAAAAAAACCCCAGCAGACAGAGGTAAAACTCTGAGGACTGAATAGAAGTTTCCATTTTGTAAGGGATATTTATATTTTTAAGGAAAATATCTCCATGTATGAGAGTGTTTCCTTTTCTGTACCAGGAAGAGAAGATGATTCTAAATCTCTGGAAACACTTTGCAATGAAGAAGGAAAGAATGTAACTATGCAGAACAACCTTGCTCTTGATTACTATGCTTTTCCCAGTCACCTGCTATAGCTGACTCCCCACTCTCAACATCTTTAGTCTTTAGCTGAAGATAATATTTAACATGATGATTCTGATCATCTTAGGGAGCTACTCAGTTTCCCTGGGTCTTTCCCATGTATACTTGGAGATACACATGGGTTATACATTTATTTGACATACTCCTGCTAATCTGTCTTATATCAGCTTAATTATTAGGCCAACCAAAGAACCTAGGAGGAAAGAAGGGGAAATTTTTTCACTCCCATATAGCCTAGAAAGCATTAGTCCATCTCTATACTGGGTAATTAACTTGAATTATGAAATAATGGGTTGAGATACTGTTGGAAGGATGAAAGAAATGGAGAGAAATTCAGCAGCACCTAACCAAGCCATGAGGAAGTGTTATCGGTCAGGCCTGGCAGCCAAGCAGGGAACAGAAACAGAAAAGTATTATATGAATACTATATAATAAATATTTGTCTGAGATAATTCTCAGACAAACAGAGATCTGATTTGAGAAGGCTCAGCAAAAGGGAAAACAAAAAACAAAAAAACTCCCATTAACAAATCAGTCATTCTCTGAAAAGGGAAAGTTTTTCTATGTATTGGTCATTAATGGTAGTCCAGGGCCAAAAACTATGGATTTCAAGGAATGATAAATGCATCCATTGACCTTTCTTGACCTGCCTTTCTTGTTCTATGCTCTCATCTATCTTTTACTTCTCTGCCCCAGGTTAATTCAAGGCAATTTCAGCTTTTGTATAATGTCTAAATATCTTCAGGCCAAGAAGTCAAAGGAAGAGAAGTCTCTGGAGGTTTGGAAGGACAGACTCATCAGATGTCACAGCCAGAAGCAGGTTTAGAGAGAAATCCTGACCCATCCCTTTGCAGCACTGGGAGGGACGAGTGTAGCTGTTTGACCCCTGGTGTCTCAACAGAGGCCAAATGTCATCCATTTCCACTTAGGGATGTCAAAGAGGTGAACACTCTGGGGTGATGCCTTATTCTCAGGATTAAACTAAAAGCCTGGGGTGTGGAATTGGGAAATCCTGAGGTTTACAGTGGGAAATAGGGAATGGTTGGAGGAGATAAAGGCAGGGGAATGAGAGTAAGTTGGGTGAAACAACGTAGTCTGGCTCCCGGGAACTTCGAAATAATCTTAGAATTGCTGCAGACAAGTGTTCTGTATGATCTGACCACCTCTCTGGGGACTGATGTCTGGGAAGAGAGCTGGCAGGCCCTGATTCTCAGCTCTAGAATTAGTATGGCCCTTTCTCCAGAGACCCTGGAAAGCTGGGTAAGTGTGGACGGGGATCCCAGGTGGCTTAATGGCTTAGAAACCTTAGAGTGGGCTCTTAGAGAACTTCTAGTCCTAATGTATTTTTTTAACAGATATGAAAACCTAAGCTTTAGAGACAGAAGTTTGCCTGTTAAAGTACAATTAAAAAAAAAAAGCTAAAATCATGTTTCTCACACATACATACAGAACAGGTTTCAAAGATTTTATTGAGCTCATTAATTAATGCAGGAAGCAGTAAGATTTAAAACTGGCCTCAAAAACATCTGAGAAGCTAGATATGTATAGGCAATTTAATGGCTTACTGAGTTACAAGCTATCCAAAAACTGGCTTATGTTTAACAGGATCATAAACTGTAAACGTTCAAGCCATTAGTTCCACTGGGAAGAAATTTTTGCATCTTTAGTAAACAAAATTTTCCAAATGAGATTTTGCCTTATAGTGATACAAAGTCATCCAGTAAATTGAAAGTTAGGTCTGCACTGAAAGAATACCCAACAATTTCTTCTATCTATTTCTAAGTTTCAGATAATTTAAAAAACTTGTCCAAGATAACACTGGTATGCTATAATATCTGATGTCAGATAATATTTGAAGTCTCATTATGCTCAGCCCAATATTTTGTCCTTGCCACAGGTGGACTACAGTCCATTGGGTCACAAAGAGTTGGCCCATGACTGAACGACTAAGCACACCCAATCCAGAAAGACCCAGATGCACAAGAGCCAAATTGTGAAAGGAAGAAAGGACTGCTGAGGAAGTAGTATATTTCCTACTCTGGTCTCCCTGGTCCATCCCTTCACTCAGGGTGCTTTTATGAAATACTGACCTGTAAGGACTTCCCAGGTGGTGCTAGTGGTAAAGAACCTCTCTGCCAATGCAGGAGACATAAGAGACTTGGGTTAGATCCCTGGGTCTGGAAGATCCCTGGAGAAGGAAATGACAACTCACTCCAGTATTCTTGCCTGGAGAATCCTATGGAGAGAGAAGCATGGTGGGCTACAGTCCATGGGGTCATGGGGAGTCAGACAGGACAGAATTGACTTACCACTTATCTATGAAGAAGCCCAGACTGATTCCTTGTCCCCATATTTCCCAAACTCAAGGTGTGACCTCAATCATCTCTTTCCCTCCAGTGCCCTACAGGAATCCTTAATCACCGTCCCTCACCCACCACATGTGCTAGGTCCTCATGCTTGACTGTCTCCAGGCTCCTTTTCTGCATATTCTTAATTGGAGCCATCATTATATGTGGAGATATCAACTAAAGAGATTTAAGACTGAATGTACTCTCTTGCCATAAGCATACATTAATGTCCTTCCACTTCTTAAATCCAAGTATTCTGTAATAGTTTATTTCCCAAAATGGGAGTGAGAACTTACATGTAGAACCAGGAGGCCTCAGGCGGATTTACAAAGTCTGCATTGATATTTTGGCTTTAGGAAAACTCTGATTTCTTGTCTCTTCGTTAGAGTGAACACGCACGTCCTTCAGTTTGCAAAGGCTTTGGGGATAAGTGAGTTACTATTTACCAAGAGATTGGGGAGCCTGAGACGAGTAACGCCAAGTTGCTTACCAACAATGACAAGGCATCTGCGTAAATATCCATCCTTCTGTTCCTGCAAGATCTTTGTGGGTGGCAGAGCTTGGAATAATTTCATTATAAGAGTTCATCAGACTTCTTAGTGTCTCTTTAAGATTGTCTTTTTCAAAATTACTTTGTTTGTCTAACATGGAATTCAGGTAGATGAGGAATAAAAATTGTGCAGGAGTTGCTATTAACCATTCAAAGGATATAACATGATGAGAATGAATCATCTACCTGCAGGCCCTGATTTTGAGGCTTGCTTTTGCATTCTTTTTATCTTCTATATAAAGAGAAGAGAAAATTTCTAAGAAGGATGAATTTGTTATGGTTAGAGGTTTTTTTTTTTCTTTAAAGAGAGACCACAAACCCAGAATGGAGTCACTTGTGCTAAGCTCCAGATCATGAAACTTAAACCTAATCCCTAGTTTGATTACAGCCTCAGCCTTTCCCAGGAAAAGAACCTCAAACCAGTCAATCTGGAATTACCTAGTCAGTACCAGTGAGGTAATCTGTTTGATAGACCCCTCTGACCCCTAAAGGAAGGTGATCTTGCCACTAATCCATTTTTTGCTGGTATAACTTCCATGTCTTGCTCCCTCTGTCTTTAAATCTTTTGATTTTGTACAGGTCTTCAGAGTTTCTTTCTGTCTGCTAGATGCTGCTGCTGCTAAGTCACTTCAGTCGTGTCCGACTCTGTGCGGCCCCATAGACGGCAGCCCACCAGGCTCCCCCGTCCCTGGGATTCTCCAGGCACGAACACTGGAGTGGGTTGCCATTTCCTTCTCCAACGCATGAGAGTGAAAAGTGAAAGTGAAGTCTCTCAGTCGCGTCCGACTCCTAGCAACCCCATGGACTGCAGCCCACCAGGCTCCTCCGTCCATGAGGTTTTCCAGGCAAGAGTACTGGAGTGGGTGGCCATTGGCTTCTCCTGTCTGCTAGATGGGTTCTATTCAATTCACAAATCACTTAATAAAGTAATAAGATCTTTAAAATTTACTGAGTTCAGTTTTATTTTTAACACTAGCATCATAATATACTGTTGATACCACAAGTCTGAAATGGAGGTAGGAACCTTTCGAAAGTGCTGTGCCAAAATTCTGCTTTTGTTGTTTGACCCACAGCATGTTAGGGCCTTGGGAATATGAGAAATCGTTGTTTTATAGGTTGAGAGATGAAAACCCAGAGAAGGAACACAATTTGCCTAAGTTCACACAGCTATGTTGGGGTGCATATTTTATGATTTATAGGGGACGAGGTAGAATGAACCAAATTCTAAGATATGGGAGCTAGTACCCTGTCTACTAAATTATCCCACTGCTGCTGCTGCTGCTGCTAGGTTGCTTCAGTCGTGTCCGACTCTGTGCGACCCCATAGACGGCAGCCCACCAGGCTCCCCCGTCCCTGGGATTTTCCAGGCAAGAGCACTGGAGTGGGTTGCCGTTTGCGTCTCCAAGGCATGAAAGTCAAAAGGGAAAGTGAAGTCGCTCAGTCGTGTCCAATTCCTAGTGACCCCAGGGACTGCAGCCCACCAGGCTCCTCCGTCCATGGGATTGTCCAGGCAAGAGCGCTGGGGTGGGGTGCCATTGCCTTCTCCAATTATCCCACTGGAGAGACTTTTTTCTCTTAGGCTTGAGCTACAAAACAGAATGGAGACAAGATGGGGTAATTTCAGCCCATTTACCCTCTTCTCAGTGCAAAACTTTCCTTCTTCACTCCCAAGATTTTGCCTTTAAGGCCTCCACATCTTGCCATTCCCTCCGGCCAACCATGCTCCCCAGCGTTTTCCCTGTGGACTGTCTTCTCTCTTCTCCTCAGAGATATTAATAAAAAGGCCATTTTTATTGAATGTCCATTAGAAATGCCAAACTAATATCTCAATTAATCTTCACAACAACACCAAGTCCAGTGCTGTTATCCTCATTGAATAAGTGGGGGAAATTGAGGCTGTTTGGATACTGAGATCGTATATCCGTTATCCCACAGCTGATGACAACAGATCAGAAAGTCGGACTCCTGGACTCTGCTCTTCAGTACTCTGCTTTGTAATCTCAGGATTAATTCATCTTCTCGAAATCCTGCCTCTTTTATCCTGCTTCCCCCCCTGGTGACGACTTTCACTTCCACACAAGTAGCAGTCATCTTCATTGGATCCAAGCTAGGATCAGAAAATTGGAGACAGGCAAATGAAAGGAACCTTTCAGTTCAGAGCCAAGAGGGATCTAACTATCTGATTTCCTGGACATGGAGCGGCCTGTCCAGCACTCATCTTTCATGTTCTCCTTAAAGAGCATGATTTTTTTTTTTCAGGTATCTTTCTCTTGCAAAGCTCACATGCTTCACCCACAACCCCAAGGAAAGTTCTGATTTAACCAGAGAAAATCACATACCCTGGACAGTGCTTGATTTATAAATGAACATCTGTAAAAAGTTGGTCAGTAAGAATGAAAGGAGAAGTTTGTAGAGAGTCTCTGGGAAATCCTTCTTCACTTTTCAAATAGAATTTCCAAAAAGTGACCCGCATATATTCTCTGGACAACCTATACCCACATTTGAGGTCTGGAATGTCCACAGCTGTCTAACAGACTGAGGATGAAACCTCAGAGGAAGAGAGAGCCAGGGCTACAGGCCTACATGCACCCTAAGGTTTGCCTTACTGCTGGACTTTGTTATAGAAGCCAATAAATTATCCATGTGTTCAAACCACACCAAGTCCAGGGGTGAACACTGAATCGTGAGTTAGGCAGATAATCCAATGGACACATTCTCTTAGAGAGCTGGGCAGGGTAGCAGAGTATACTATGAAGCAACAGGAGAAGGAACAAAGATATCAGTACAAAGGACGATGCTGGGAATCAAGAGTCTGAGGCAAAACTAAAGAGATTCCTGAGAATCTGGGGCATTATTTCTGGGGCTGTGTGCAAGGCAACTGATCTGTTGGTTATTGGCTTATCCTGACTCCCAGAATTTTCTTGTCTCAGTCCAAATGCCACCCATCCTCAAGCCCTAGCTCAAAGCTTACCTCCCACAGGGAGTCTTTCCATTTGCACTGGGTCTTGTTTACTGGTCCCCTGCTGAGACTTTTTTGTGTTCTTTCTTCTCTACAGCAAGTCTGTCATACAGAACCACTACACATCCTTGGCTGGAGTCTTATCTCTTAAGGCCAAAGGAATTAGTATGTCTTTGTTTCTTCTCCCACAGAGCTGACTCCAGAGTTATTCCCAGAAATCAGAACGACTAAATCCACCCCTACTCCCACTCACAGCTGAGTTCAGGGGAAGGACCTCTCTTTCATTTTTAGGCTGTGCTAAGGAATACCACAGCCCTGTCTCTCAGAGAAGTTCCCAGTAATAGTGGGAGAGGTGAAGGAACCACTTTGACTTGGTTTAATGCTTGGAACTGTGGAATACATGAGCTGAAGAGAAGCTTTAGGGTCATGGAGGGACATTTTTTTTTTTTTTCAAGCAGGGAAAACTGAGGCAGAAAGTAGAAGGAACCTGCATAAGGTTCTACTATTAAAATGATCTTTATTATTATTTTTTAATTAATTTATTTATTCTTTTCTTTACATTATAGTGTTGGTTTTGCCATACATTGACATGAATCCACCGTGGGTATACAGGTGTTCCCCTTCCAGAATCCCCCTCTCACCTCCCTCCCTATTCCATCCCTCTGGGTCATCCTGGTGCACCAGCCCTGAGCACCCTGTATCATGCATCAAACCTAAAATGATCTTTAAACAGTCACCATGGAATAGACGGGGAAGCCTGAGCCGCCGATCATTTTTTCCTTGTTTAATTTTTAGGTCTCCTTTTCATGAAATAGCTGGGCCAATTGATAGTAACTAAGAAAGCTACCAAAAGAAATGGCTATTTTAGAAGCAATAATTACTCACATTTCTATATAGCTCTATAGTTTAAAAATTTTATAGCTTGGTCTTTCTTACAGTTGTTTTCTGGAGGTAGAAATTGTTGTTTTTACTAGAAAGGTAGAAACCAGTCTCACCTCACCCAGGCCCTACTCCTGTGCATATTCTTATCTGTTTACATGGGATTGAGAAACACCAATTCTGAAAATCAGTTTGGTGCCTCCAGTGTTTCCAAACCCCATTTTCCCTTTAGAGTGGCAGAGCCCTGGATTTTTATCAGTCCCTCCCTGAGGCCAGAATTTGTGTCTAGACCCCGCTTCCTTCTTTGGTTGTCAGTGGAGCCTTTTTAATGAAGTGGCCTAGAAAATACTGCCCAGTGTCTTCAAATATTAATAAATTCATTTGTTTCCAAAACTTAGGGAAGGTGTCATAAAAATTAATGAATGTGCTGGTGGAAATCAATTGTCTTTTGCAAATGGTTCTCTGGATGGTGTAGTAAATTATGTGAATTGTTTTTTTAAACTTCTGGGATAGTATATTTCTAGCTAAAGGTTATATTTTGATTATATTTATGATCCAGAAAATGGAGACTTTATAAAGATCTTCTGGTCTTTGGCTTTGAAGAAAGATGAAGGTTGGAGAAAAATAATACCAAAGAATCAAAACCCAAGGGAACCACTTCAACCAAATGTTTCTCATAATTTTGGCTTGGGAATTTGTATTCCTCTTCAATTCTTGTATTTTTACACTCAGAATTGGGCTAAGGTAAAAATTCTTACTGAGTTGGAGACACAGAGCCAGACTCAGAGAGGAAGAAATTTAGAGTGTCATAATCCAGTTAGTAGGAGAGATCACTGATACCTGGCCCATGATTTTTGCTGTATTACATTACCTGTCTTTCCTGTTCTCTCTTAAAAAAGAAAGAAAAAGGAAAAAAACCTGGGCATTGGTATAGAAATTAGCAATGTATTCATTTGTTCTTAATTTTCCAAATTAAAAGCTTTTTAATTACATTAAGATCACAATCTTTTCCCACTTTAAATCTGGCTTCATCTCAAATTTACTAATGTCAGATGGCATCAGGTAGGCTGTAGGCTTTTTGGAGGTCTGGCTATGAGGGAGCTGAATTGGAGCTACATTTAGCCTGGGTTGAATGGACCACACTGATGTATTTCACATCTCTGAACATGGATAAAATGCACAGTTTTATAAAGAGTTAGTAACATTTAAATACATCATATTAGTTACAATTTGAAAAACATATTGAAACATTTCAGTAAATTAAGTGAGTTGGCTGACTATTGATTTGGACATACATGAAGGGTACTTTGTTTTCCTTTGAAAATTATTTATTGAAGAACTGAAGGAAAATTCAGGTAAAAATTGGTGAATATTTACAATACCATCTTTTCAACTCTTTTTGATTATTTGAGAATTTTCATAATAAAACTTCGGTTCAGTTCAGATCATTTCAGTTCAGTTGCTCAGTCATGTCCGACTCTTTGCGACTGAATAAAGTGCAGCATGCCAGGCCTCCCTGTCCATCTTGCCTTTTCATACTGTTCATGTGGTTCTCAAGAACTTTAAAAAAATTAAGGGAACAGAGGAAAATAGTGATCAAGACAAAGAGACTGACAGAAATTTTCTGTTATTGAGAGGCAAATTCTAACAAAAACAAAAATTACCAAAGGAAGTAATTCATTAAGAAGAGAGAAACTTCCGATCACATCAGTGAATGGGTTCCAGCATTCTTTGCTAATGCAATTAACGAAGTGAAGTGAATGGTATAAACACACTGGAAAATTTTAAAATATTCTGTAGACTTGACCTGGGATGATAATATCAGTGAAAGATAATATAAAACTGGTAATATACACCACAGCAAGGACATCAACAATAAACTCATTAATGAGTGACTTGACTCAGAACATTAAAGATGAGTCACTGTATAGAGAAACCTGAAATGCCCTGAAAACTCCCTGTTTGCATATGAAAGGAACTTGATAGAAGTTTTCCCTTATTTGCCAACAAGTCTAAAATTTTGCATGGCATTATTAATATAGAATTGTAAAGCAGAATGGAACTTTCCTAAACTATCACAATTTTTCAAGAAATTGATTAACCATGTTAGGAGAAAATTATATTATCTTTTTATTCTCTCTATAATAAATGATGTTACAAAATCAAATAAAAACCTGATCCAATTTTAAGGAAAAGTATTCTAGAGACATGAAGCTATGTCATTTTTCTGAATTTTGTGGTATCTATTTACATTTTATAATTTGTTGTGATTTCTTTTTTTATTTAAAGAAATATTTACTTTTGCTTCTATTTTGTATTATTTTTCTTAAAGAGGGCCTGACCATATTTTATGGACCTCAGGCCCTACCAAACCTGTGGTCCTCTGGCAGTGAGAGTGGGAAAGGCTGATGGATGTTCCTTCCTGAGGCATAGGTGCAAGTCAAGGAGGAAAGTGATAAGAGGGAGCATCTAGGTAGGCAGTGGCACAGTGGCAAAGAATCTGTCTGCCAGTGCAGGAGACACTAGAAATGCGAATTCAATCCCTGGGTCTAGAAGATCCCCTAGAGTAGGAAATGGCAACCTGCTCCAATATTCTTGCCTGGAAAACTTCATGGACAGAGGAGCTGGGTGGGTTATGGTGTATGGGGTCTCAAAGAGTCAGATAGCCAGCAGCAGCAAACAGCAAATGCTGGCTAAGTCAGTTTATATTTATAAACAGGAGAGGTGAGGAGAGAATTGGGTGATTTCCAAAGCTTCTTAAAAACAATGACAATAGTAGTTTCTATTATTACCAAGCACTTTGTTGAATATCATTCATTATACCAGAGGTCACAAATGATAACACAGGGACCAGTCAGACCTCCCTCCTGGTTTATAAATAAAGTTTATTGAAGAACAGCTACAACTATTCACTTAGGTGCTGTCTATGACTACCTTTATACAGCATGGTTGCAGAGCAGAGTTGAGTGATCATGACAGAGACCTCATGGTTTGCAAAGTCTATGCCCGAGAGTAAGGGGATACATATATATATATATATATATATATATATATATATATATATATATTTATATTTATGACTGATTCGATTGTTGTATTGCAGAAACCAACAAAACATTGTAAAGCAGTTATCCTCCAATTGAAATAAAATAAAATATTTTCTATCTGGCCCTTAGAGTCAAAGTTTGCTGACTTTTGTACAATGTTGTCATTGGCTCTGTGGTACCCTGTATATTCCAAATATTAATAGGGCCACAAATATATGGGTATCTCCCAACCCACATGCTCTGGTAAAACTGTGGTCTTCTTACCTCACGTCCACCAAGAGATGGGGGTCTACCTGTATCTAGGTGACTGGGCCAAGTGGCGGCTTTGACCAATAACACAGAGTGGAATTGATGTGGTGCTGTTCCAGGTAGTAACCACGTAAGAAGGGCAACTATCTGAAACCACTATATTGTGAGACGCTCAGATCTCACAGAGAGGCCCTCATATATGAGATGCCATATGGAGAGAGACAACAAGATCTTAGAGGTACCAGGAATGAGAATAATAAAACCATCTTCACAGTAGATCTTCCAGCTCTAGTTGTTGGGCTGACACCATGTGGATTAGACACAGACCACCTGAACAAGCCCTTCCAGAATTTCTGATCCACAGAATCATTCTGTTCAGTTCAGCTTTTCAGTGGTATCTGAGTTTTTGCAACCCCATGACTGCAGCATGCCAGGCCTCCCTGTCCATCACCAACTCCTGGAGTTTACTCAGAATCATGTCCATTGAGTCAGTGATGCCATTCAACCATCTCATCCTCTGTCGTCCCCTTCTTCTCCCACCCTGAATCTTTCCCAGCATCAGGGTCTTTTCCAGTGAGTCAGCTCTTCGCATCAGGTGGCGAAAGTGTTGGAGCTTCAGCTTCAACATCAGTCCTTCCAATTAACACCCAGGACTGATCTCCTTTAGGATGGACTGATTGGATCTCCTTGTAGTCCAATGGACTCTCAAGAGTCTTCTCCAACACCACAG
Organism: Antilocapra americana; assembly: GCA_007570785.1. Lineage (NCBI taxonomy): Eukaryota > Metazoa > Chordata > Mammalia > Artiodactyla > Antilocapridae > Antilocapra > Antilocapra americana. The sequence continues at coordinate 23,370,640 of ML664161.1, forward strand.
TTCAAATGCATCTATTCTTAGGTGCTCAGCTTTCTTTATAGTCCAAGTTTCACATCTGTACATGACTACTGGAAAAACGATATCTTTGACTAGACCAAGCTTTCTTGGCAAAGTGATGTCCCTGCTTTTTAATAGGCTGTCTAGATTGGTCATAATTTTTCTTCCAAGGAGGAAGTGTCTTTTATCTTCATGGCTGCAGTCACCAGCTGCAGTGATTTTGGAGCCCCCCAAAATAAAGTCTGCTACTGTTTCCACTGTTTTACCATCTTTTTGCCATGACGTGATGGGACAGGATGCCATGTTAGTTTTCTGAATGTCAAGCTTCAAGCCAACTTTTTCACTCTCCTCTTTCACTTTCGTCAAGAGGCCCTTTAGTTCTTCTTCATTTTCTGCCATAAGGGTGGTGTCATCTGCATATCTGAGGTTATTAATATTTCTTGTGACAATCTTGATTCCAGCTCGTGCTTCTTCCAGCCCAGCATTTCTCATGATGTACTCTGCATATAAGTTAAATAAGCAGGGTGACAATATACAGCCTTGATGTACTCCCTTTCCTATTTGGAACCAGTCTGTTGTTCCACATCCAGTTTTAACTATTGCTTCCTGACCTGCATACAGGTTTCTCAAGAGGCAGGTCAGGTGGTCTGGTATTCTCATCTCTTTCAGAATTTTCCACAGTTTGTGGTGATCCACACAGTCAAAGGCTTTGGAATAGTCTATAAAGCAGAAATAGATGTTTTTCTGGAACTCTTTTGCATTTTCGATGATCCAACAGATTTGGCAGTTTGATCTCTGGTTCCTCTGTCTTTTCTAAAATCAGCTTAAACACCTGGAAGTTCATAGTTCACATATTGTTGAAGCCTGGCTTGGAGAATTTTGAGCATTTCTTTAGTAGTGTGTGAGATGAGTGCAATTGTGTGGTAGTTTGAGCATTCCTTGGCATTGATTTTCTTTGGGATGGAATGAAAACTGAACTTTTCCAGTCTTGTGGCCACTTCTGACTTTTCCAAATTTGCTGGCATATTGAATGCAGTACTTTCACAGCATCATCTTTTAGGATTTGAAATAGCTCAACTAGATTCCATCACCTCCACTAGCTTTGTTCATAGTGATGTTTCCTAATGCCCACTTGACTTCGCATTCCGGAATGTCTGGCTCTGGGTGAGTGATCACACTATCGTGATCATCTGGGTCATGAAGACCTTTTTTGTATGGTTCTTCTGTATATTCTTGTCACCTCTTCTTAATATCTTCTGCTTCTGCTAGGTCCATATCATTTCTATCCTTTATTGAGCCCGTTTTTGCATGAAGTGTTCCCTTGGTATCTCTAATTTTCTTGAAGAGACCTCTAATCTTTCCCATTATATTGTTTTCCTCTATTTCTTTGCACTGATCACTAAGGAAGGCTTTCTTAGCTCTCCTTGTTATTCTTTGGAACTCTGCATTCAAATGGTATATCTTTCCTTTTCTCTTTTGCTTTTCGCTTCTCTTCTTTTTCACAGAATCATTAGATGTAGTAAAAGTTAGTTGTTTTCATCCATTAAGTTTGGGGTAGTTTGTTATACAGCCATAGATAATTAGAACAGTCTCATATAATCTTCATCACTGCCCAGTGAATTAAGAATTATTAAGTCCAGTTTATGTGTAGAGAACCAAAATTTGAAGAAGCCAAATTACATGCCCATCTTATAATGGCTGATAAGTGGCAGAGGCACAGTTCAGCCTTGCATCTAATGGACTGTAAAGTCCATGTATCTGACATGCCTACTGCACTGACATTCTGCATGCTGAATGCTAGCCGAGCTAGGAGACAATTTGTCAAGCAGGAGGCCCCTGAGAAAGTCATTCTCTCAGCCCAAGTGGAGTTATATTCAGTACCCAGCTTCCCCAACACAGAGCAACTAAGATTGTGCCAAACGTTTGTTCCTGGGCAATTTGCCTGACAGCATTTCTTTTTCATCCATGATATGTTTTATTCTCTTCCAAGACAGTTTGCTTTCTCTTAAATAGCTTTATTGAGGTATAAAACACATACCATAAAATTCACCCATTATAAGTGCACAGTTAACTGATTTCTAGTAAATTTACACAGTTGAGCAATCCATTTTAGAACATTTCCAAATGTTCTAAATGAACATTTCCCAAAAAGGTCCCTCATACCAGACTGTGGTCAATTCCCACTCCAACAACTAGCCCCCAGCAACCACTGATCTGCTTCTGCCTATAGAAGTTTGCCTTTTCTAAAAATGTCATATAAATAGAAGCATGTGTTATGTGGTGGGTGGTGTCTGGCTTCTTTCTACTTAGCATTCATCAGTAAGTAGTTTGTTCCTTTTAATTGCCAAAAAGTATGCTTTCATATATATAGCTGGTTTCAGTCACAGAGCTGGGCTGTGCTCAGTCGTGTCTGACTCTTTGTGACCCCATGGACTGTAGCCCACCAGGCTTCTCTGTACATGGGATTTTCCTGGTGAGAATACTGGAGTGGGTTGCCGTTTCCTCCTCAAGGGGATCTTCCTGACCCAGGGATCAAACCTGCATCTCCTTCAACTCCTGCATTGCAAGAGTCTCTCTGATCTCAAGTTGTGTACCTGTCCATCTCATCCAATAGCCTCTATTCTCCTGAAGATCAGGAATTGTCTCTTTTCTGTCTGTTTCTGCTCTATGGCTAGTACAGTGCCTGGCACACAATGAGAACTCAGAAAATATGTTTGCTGTCCTGGAATGTTTGTTATCTCCAGTGTCTTTTACTTAATTTATCCCTTGGAATAGTTTTGCAAAACATTACCACCTTAGTTTCCACAGAGGAAGGAACTAAGCTTAAGAGAGAGTAAGTGATTCATCCAAGATGGTACCTTTAGTAAACAGTAAGACCAGGACTCAAATCCTGATTTGCTTTCTATGGAGTCCCTCTTTTAAGACAGAGATACAGGGCATCAGAGTTATCAAACACAAGGCTTTCATCACTGTCCTGCTGTTGTGGATTTCACTTTTTTCTTTCCTTTTCACTCCATTGACATCATATAATGCTCTTCAATTACAGCTGTCAACTCCATCCCACAATCGCTCTGTATTCTGGGCTGTAATTGCTTCTCACAGAACCTGAGCCCACATGCGTACAATGTCTCTATCAGCTTAGCAGCCCCCAACTGCCTCCAAGGGACCATGCCTAATGCAGCCCACAGAGGTGCATGCACCTGAGATGACTGCCATTTTCCACTTTAGTTATCCCAGGAGAAGCGCTGTCTAGAGTGCCTTTTAAGGAATGTGCGGTGACAGCATTCTGTTGTGGGTAGGTGGCCAAGAATCATTATCCCCCACATTAGTATTTGAGAAGTGGAACCTGCAAGGTGGGAGCCAACACGTTTACTCGGATGGTTGAGCGAGGATGCAAAGGTGAGTCCCTCTGGTTTTGAGACCCATTTCCTTTCTTAATGCTAAGGGCACGACTAAGCCTCCACTTAAGGCCAAAACTTCAGCTAATCAACTCTCAACTTTTATTGTAAAAGGAAAACGTAGTTCAGAAATAGAGAATTTCTCCAATTGCTTCTGTATAGGAATCCCTGAAATTCATTTCTAAAGAACTCAAGCAGGTCATAGAACCTGAGAACTAAAAAGGCCATGTATGGATGGGAGAATGAGACACAAGGAGGGAATAGGACTTGGTAAAGTCACCTGGCAAGTGGGTGGCAGGAACCAGGTTTTAAGACTTCTAGACAAGGACCTTCTTCACCTTGGTTAAACTGAGGGTTGAAGGGAAGAAGTGATGCCACTTCTACCCTCCGTCTCTTGGTAGCCTCTGACAGGGACAGTTACAAAAACTCCTGGTCCACGGGATTGCTAACATCTTATTTCCAGGAGACCGTAGTCCAGAGTGCAGTTCAGAAACTCTGGCCAAGAAAGCCAAATGCTGCGGAAGAGAGAAACAAACACAATAGAACTCGAATAGGGCTACTGAATGCGCCTGAAGTGAGTCTCCTTTCTCCACCTCAGCACTGAGAGAAGCTGGTCAAGGTCAGGAAGCTGATTCTAGGAATCTGAGAAGGTCTGGGGAGAGCTGAAAGGATCAAGTGTAAAGATTTTCCCAATCTATCCAAAGTCCAGGGTGCCTAGTCACCATCACAAAGCAAGGGACAATCTTCCTGGAGGTTAAGTATCAATCCATGAGACTTCTCTGGTGAATTCTTTCAAACATCTAAGGAAGAAAAAAATAACAATTCTATACATTTCCGAGAATAGAGAAGACAATACTACGTTGCTCTGCCACTAGACAAAGACGTTAAAAGAAAATACTGGCAGCATCATTTAAATCCTGCCTGCCTAACAGAGCCTTATGGTATCTGCAATTCCAAGAGCAATGAAAACATATACCCATGCCATGCTTAAACATATTCTGTAAAATGTATACAAATCTTTAAAGAATAGTTCTTTACATTAAATAAAAGCTGGTAACAATCTAGATAAAACTTAGCAAGAAAAGGGAATAAACAAATTGCAGTACGTACACATGGTTGGAAAATACTTAGAAATTAAAAGAAATAAGGCTTCCCTGGTGGATCAGTAGAAAAGAATTTACCTGCCAATTCAGGAGACATGGGTGCAATCCCTGGTCTGGGAAGATCCCACATGCCACAGAGCAAATAAGCCCAGAGGCCACAAATATTGAGCCTGTGCTCTGGAGCCCACTCGCTGCAGCTGCTGGAGCCCATGTGCTTCCAGAGCCTGTGCTCCGCAGCAAGAGAAGCCACCTCAGTGGGAAGCCCACATACCACAGTTAGAGAGTAGTTCCTGGTCACTGAAACTAGAGAAAAGCCTATGGAGCAACAAAGACCCAGCACAGCTAAAAATAAATAAATAAATAAAATTAAAAAGAAATAAATTGCAGATAGTTGCAACAACATGGATTAATCTAAAAAAAATTATACCTATCAAAAGGAACCACATACAAAAGAATATATTTGCATATTCTATTTTATAAAAATTTAGAATGTGTAAAACTAATCTATAATTGTAGAAAGCAGATCAATGGTTACCTGAGGCCAGTTGTGAAGGTGGATGAAAAAAACTTACTTTTTTTGGTGATGAAATACTCTATTTCTTAAAAGGGATAGTGTTTAGTGTTTCAAATGTATATACCACTATCAAAAACTCATCAAACTGTATGATTAAAATGGCTACATTTTTTCACATGAAAATTATACCTCAATAGAATAGAATTGAAAAAGTTAATCAGAGAAATAAGTAGAAATGAAGAAATTAGGGAGAATGTTATCAAGGTTGTTTCTAATGCTTCAATCAGGGCACCTTGATGGATGATGATTCCCCTTATTATTGTGGAAATGGTGGAAGACAACCAGGTTTGAGGGAAGGGATGTTAATATAACAGTACTGAAATGTTGAGTTAAAGATGCCTATGGGAGAAGTGCTCTGTAAACCATTTCTCAGTGGGAGGAAGAATAGATGGGGAGCCCTGACTTGTAGCGTTTTCTGATTTTCATAGTGTAGATACTTCTATCACACTTGCTTTCAAGCTACCAATCTTTAATAACCAGCTTAAAAAACTTCAAAATGTAACAGTAGGTTCTCATGACCCAGAAGGAGCCACTGCCTTTGAGTCATCAAAACAAACACAGTATGTAAAGCAAGAAACTATATAAATAGAGGAGTTCTCTGAAGAAATATAGGGGGAAAATGTAGTCATTTGTGAACAGATGTTAATACAATACAGGTATGTGGATGCAGTTAAGGAAAAATATACAGAGGGAAAAGAAGAGATGCTTAGTATTTTACCTTGGGCATGGTTTTAAAGGTCACCTAGAAGAGAATGGGCAAGTAGAAAAAGATGAGAAGTAAGAAACCAGAGAGGTAGGAGGAAAAACAGGATGATATGGTGTCAAAGGGGTCAGTGCAATGAGCTGAGAAGTGGTGCAGTGTTAAATTCAGCTAAGTAAAATGAAGACTAACATTTGGGTGTATGGGGCTTATGGTAACATTTGAGGATGCAGTTTCAGTGAAGTTTTGGAAGCTGAACAGGTTGCAGGTAGCTGCTTTCATCCAGAAGAGCAGAGTGGGGAGTAGGTCTTAAAGAAGTCTCCTCAGAGGAGCATATACTGGCTGCAGAAGCCTATAGCTGCAGACTGCCACTTCGGCGTGTTACCACCCTGATTGTCTTCCATGACACACATTAAATATTCTAACTGAGGTATCTTGACACCTCAGTTGACATTCCAGGCCTGAACTTGTACCACACACACACCTAGGGGTACGTATAGATGCCTAATAGGTATAAAAAACAAACACTATGATGTGCTGTGGTGAATAAAAGTAATATATTTTTAAATGTAAGGCATGAGATTTCAAAGAAATTTTATGTTTGCTGCATGTTACTTTAATCTAAATGTCTATATTTCCTTTAGTTCCGGTCCTCCATCCACACTTATTCCCACCCCCATGTGGGGTGTCCATATTCATTCTCTTCAGCCATCAGGGACACTTGGATGAATAAGTCTGATGGCTGAGAGAAGGCCTGTGCTGACAGGTGCCAAGAATAAGGAGGTGATTCTCAGTGTCAGATGCTCTTTGACTTCTGGGCACCAACGATCCCTGAGGAACCTGGAGGACTGTTGCTTAGGGCCCTTCCTGGAAGAAGTTGTCAGCCTTGTGGTTTAACACTTTCATTTACCAGTCCTTCACATGATCCTATCTACCACCACTTCAGTTCACACTAGGCCCACAGGCAGCCCGCAGTCCATTGTACACCCTGGAACTCAGATGGAGGGATCACAGAGAGGGTCAAAACATCCACAAACATGCAGACAAGGGACTTCCTGGCTATTACTGATGCCAGCACTAACTTCAGAGACTAAGTCACCAGGAGAGAATGGATATGGGTTATCCCATACTTCTGTGTAACCAGGAGCTTATTGAAGCCCAAGGGCTTCTCAGAACACCTCATGGGGCATCAGCCCTGCTTCATAGACAAAGCTTTCATATATAGACTCCAGGCTGCACACTCTTCTTTGCACACTCATCATATGTTTTCTCTATGAAAAAGATGCCTCTGGAATTGAGAGTGTCTGTGTATGACAGGCCTGGCTCCAGCTTTCTGAAAACTTCGCCAGTCAGGCTAGCTTCTAGGTCTCCTACCAGGTGAAAGAAATTTGGACTGAAGGGACCATGGAAGGTTTGGGAAAAGAGTCTGCCCTGCATTCTAGGCAGAGAAGGCAATGGCACCCCACTCCAGTACTCTTGCCTGAAAACTCCCATGGATGGAGGAGCCTGGTAGGCTGCAGTCCATGGGGTTGCAAAGAGTCGGACATGACTGAGCAACTTTACTTTCACTTTTCACTTTCATGCATTGGAGAAGGAAATGACAACCCCCTCCGGTCCTCTTGCCTGGAGAATCCCAGGGACGGGGGAGCCTGGTGGGCTGTCGCCTATGGGGTCGCACAGAGTTGGACATGATTGAAGCGACTTAGCAGCAGCAGCAGCAGCTACATTCTAGGAAGTTGACTCTGGTGGCTGAATGGAGGGCAGATGGGAGAGAATAAGGATTAGAGGTTGGGGAACAACCGAGATTTCTCTTTAATGGGTCAGTGGTTCTTAATTGGGCTTCTGAGGCATATTTTGAAATTTTGTGGGATCTTGTGATTTGCTACTAATGTTTAGTGAACAGGACAAGAATGATATGCATCTAGGCATTTTATTCCAAACAACTAAAAATTATTCTGAATTCCACATAAAAACTGAATATTCCTTTCTATAATAGTCTGGATCTGACATTTAACTCTGTTTTATCTACATATACACTACTAATGATAGTTGAGTCCTAATACAACACACCTGTGTGTGTGTGCTTGCTAAGTTGATTCAGTCGTGTCCAATTCTTTGCCACCCCATGGACTGTAGTTTACCAGGCTCCTCTAACCATGGGATTATCTAGGCAAGAATACTGGAGTGGGTTGCCATTTCCTTCTCCACAGGATCTTCCAATTCCAGGGATCGAACCCATGTCTCTTATGTATCCTGAATTGACAGCTGTGTTCTTTACCACTAACACCATTTGGGAACTGGTCTGCATTTATAACTATGACACTCAAATTATGAAGAGACACAAGCACTTGACTGCTTGATCACATACACTGGTTTACTGAAATATGTTATTATTTTGCTATTAACTACTTTCCTTTTTTTCTCTGTGTTTTAAATTCAGGGTATTATTTTTCTGTTTGTGGAATGATATATTTTGATAGATTATATTATCTATAATTTTCATTTCCATATACTAAAAAGTCTATACACAAATATTTTTATTTTTATTTATTTTTTAGGAAAGAAAACATTAGATCTAATAATGTTGAAAATGACTGGTTTAGATGATAAATATTGAGAGGCTACACAAAATCCTGTGGGAAAAAGAAAGTTGGATGTAGAATTAACAGAATTTGGAAAACGATTTGATTCAGAGGATTAAAATTAAGCTCTTTTTCACCCTTCTCTTCTGCAGGGTAAACAAACTAAATAAACCCAGAGCCATCATCCAACTTGGTCTGCTTCACAAACCTTTCATTTTGTGGTTGCTGTCCCCAGAAACACTTCCCTGAGTCTCAAAATGGTATGGTATTCAGTTCTAGAAACTAAACACTTAAATATATTGAAGTGAGGAGCCAAGATTCCCAACCCCCAAACAAATAAGCCATGTACTAGCTCACAGATCTGACCATGGACATGATACATACATGTAGCAGACAATGTCAGTAGTCTGAAAATATTCTCTTGTCTTCTGTATCTGCTGTTGTTCAGTCACTAAGTCATATCTGATTCTTTGCAACCCCATGAATTGCAGCACACCAAGCTTCCCTGTCCTTCATTATCTCCTGGAGTTTGCTCAAACTCATGAGTTAGTGATGCCATCCAAATATCTCATCCTCTGTTGCCCCCTTCTTCTCTTGCCCTCAGTCTTTCCCAGCATCAGGGTCTTTTCCAATGAGTCGGCTCTTTGCATCAGGTGGCTAAAGTATTGGAGTTTGAGCTTCAACACTGGTCCTTCCAAAGAAAATTCAGGGTTGATTTCTTTTAGGATCAACTGGTTTGATCTCCTTGCTGACTCTGTATCAGCTGAGCATCTTGCAACTATCAGCACTTGGATTTCTTTGATTAAGAAACTTCTTTGACCTCTGAAGCCTGCTTTGCCCAATGAAGGAGGCTGGAAGTGCTAGAATAAATACATCTCCCCATCCCCTAAATAGCCCTCAAACAATAATTGGGTGGAGCTGGTGTATAAATAACCCAGCTATCTGGTTCTTTTTGTGCAATAGCTCTAAAATGTGTGTCCTATGTTGACTCCCAGCATTTTCCCAATAAGATAAAGCTCCTGTCACCCACAGTAATAACTGACTTGATAATGCATCCTACATTAACTGCCTATTTTTGGCTTATTTCCTTCTTCCTCTCCTGGGTGTTTCTTATCTCACCCCATCAAAGTACTTTGCTATCATATTCTTTGAGGGTCAGCTTCTTAGGAAACCCAAACCAAGACAACTTGTTATCTATGGCTCTGGGGACCTCTTGTAGTAGGTGGATGTAGTCAAAGAGAACAGCCCTAGGAGACAGGCCTTAGTCTAAGCCTCACCATCAGACCATTCATTGGATTAATGTGTCCTGGAAAAAAAGTGTTTATTGTATCTATCTGTGATTTCTCAATAATTCCCATGGTCTTTCCCCATTTGTAAGGTCTTAGCAAGGGCTGCCCAGGCTGTTGGGAGATTTACTGTCATCTCAAATCATGAGTAGGTTTTCCCAAGTGGCTCTAGTTGTAAAGAACTCATCTGCCAATGCAGGACACATCAGAGACAATGGTTCAATTTCTGGTTTGGGAAGATCCCTTGTAGTAGAAAATGGCACCCCTCTCCAGTACTCTTGCCTGGACAATCCCATGGACAGAGGAGGCTGGCAGGGTACAGTCAACAGACTCACAAAAAGTCTGACAGGACTGAGATGCAGGCATGCACACAAACCATGAGCAGTGTGCTCTCTCCAAGATGAGTCAGCTGCAGGAGAATGGAACCAGCTTCTAGAGGTGTTTTGAGCTTCAATTTTCTGAATGTTTGTCTCCCTGCAAAGCTTAATCTTTAGCTGTTGTTGACAACTCTTGTGACCACAGTTGAGAATGTGTGCAAGGAGCTGTGTAGAAAAGTGCAGAGAAGCAGAAAGGAGAGGAGACAAATGGGCAGAAATGATTTTAAAAGATGCCTATTTTCCCAATTACTTAAGCTTACCTGGTTTTGTCAACATCAAGAGACGCATAATTTTCTAGTTTTTAGAATACAAATTATACCTCAGTAGATAGTAAATGTGTTATCACAGGTAAAAGGAAAATATATTGTCAAAATAATTGCTGCGGGAGCTAGAATCCAATTTCAGGATTTTTTTTTCAGTTTTTTACAGGCAGGGAATAGTCTTATTAGAACAAACTAACCAAAGTCATTGGTACAACAGCTTCTGCTCAACTTTCTCCTCATCAGTTAACATTTCCAGTTCTGTACATCTTCACAATGAGGATCCTGTTAAATAATTGTGTTTTAAATTGAGAATCTTAAAATGCTAAAAGTTGTACTTTTAGTAACTGTTAAAGGGAGAAAAGATACAATAGTATTCCAAAGTATGCAATATACTGTTAAAGGGACAAAATACGCCATCATTACTTAACAAACCACCTCAAATCTAGTGGTTTAAAACAACATTGGTTTGTTTGGCTCATAAGGCAGCATTTGGGCAGGGACTGGAAGGGACAGCTCACATCTGCTCCTCATGGGGAGCTGAGTCAGCTCATAGACTGGGGATCAGAATCACTGCAGGCCTGAGGCACTCACATGACCAGAGGTCAATAGCGACTATGATATGACAGCTATCATCCACAAAGCCTGTGTGTGTGTGGTCTGTTTGGTTCCTCATGGCATGGTAATTGAGTTACAAATGAACATGTCCCAAGAGGAGCAGATGTCACCCATATTGCCTTTTAAGGCCTCTGCTCAAAAGTTCCAAACTCATTTCCACTTTATTTATAAGCCCACCCAGACTTAATGGGTACAATGTCAATATTGTAGGAAGAATATGTGGATCATATATATTGTAGTCATTTGGAAAAATGTGACCCTTCACAAACAGCAGAATGCTCACAATTTCAGCAATGATTTTAAATGAACACATGAGCTTATCACCCCTGGCAATAATGCCTCAGAGTCTCAGGATTTCTTACTATCACTGGGCACCTCTGCTCCAGAACAGATGCAGGTAAAACACACTCTAACAGGATCTAAGCAGTTGCCCACAGCTTCAGACCCTGACTATGCCATGTTTTCATCCATGGAAGAGGAATTTCCTTGGCCTCTACTGAGCATACCTTCTAGCCCGCTCCGTATTCTGTACATTCTGTTCTGTACCAAATCATTCTCCTGTGCTATGCTTAGTCACTCAGTCATGTCCGACTCTTGCAACCCCATAGACTGTAGCCTGCCAGGCCCCTTCGTCCATGGGATTCTCCAGGCAAGAGTACTGGAGTGGGTTGCCATTTCCTCCTCCAGTCCAACTCTTTAGGACCCCATGGACTGTGGCCCTCCAGGCTGCTCTGTCCATGGACTTTTCTAGACAAGAATACTGGAGTAGGTTGCCATTCTAGTCTCCTATGTGTAGTTTATTCCTCATTCAGCCAACAGCATTTGTTTTTTCTAAAAATACATACCTATTCACAAAGTAACCTACCACAAACTAACTCTTGTTCAATTTGCCTACAAAATAACAGCAAAAACATCAGTGACTATCATTTTGAACACTTAAATGCCAGTCACTGAGCTGAGTGCTTTACAAACGTTAACTGAATTAATCATCATTGATATAATAAGGCAGGTTCTGACACTATCATATTTTTTAAATTAAAAGAAAAAAACCTCTGAAGTTTACAATAAACTTATCCAAAATTCTCAGTAAACTATGGACAAATCCCACAAAGACCTTGCTTTCCATCATTATGATGCTGTGGGTTCCTGTATAGGATAGGCTAATCTATTCAATGAAATGTTCATGGACTTTTAAGAACTGGACATTATTTTTCTAGTTCCACATGATAACAGTTTTTCTTCACATCCATACAACTTATGCAACAGCAATATAGTATTTTCTAATTAAATACACTCTCTTTTTTCTTTGTTCATTTGCTTAATGTGTCTTTCTACTCTCTAACCAGAAAAACAGAAATTCTTTGCTTAAATGCCATCTTCTCTGGGAAGTCTTTCCTGACTTTTTCAGTTAAATGTCCCCTCCACTGAATTTCTATGACAGTACATTTCTCTACTAAAATTCCCTAGTGTCATTCAATTTATATGTGTATCTTTTCCATAAGACAATGAGGGCCTAGGATATATGTTTATCTGTGAAGACTCAGAGACCAACACACCACTTTGTACCAAGTGGTCACATCATCTGTATGTTGGAACTTCAGCTTTCTGTCCTAATGGAGAATAAACACCATACTAGCTCTCTTTTAGTAGATTAGTATAAACCTAGACTAATTATAGAAAATAACTGTTTTCTGATGTAGAACCAAAGGCAGTGCAGAACTGTGATCTCTGAGAGATAGCAAACAAACAAGACAATTCCAGATCCTGGAATGGCTTTCTGTTTCAAGACACTTTCTAGACTGTAGTACAGAGAAGGGAAGGCAAAGCAGAGCACAACTGCTTAGCAGAGCTAAAATGATGGAGATTAGAATTAGGGGTTACTGAGGCAGGTAGAATTTCTGGGGCAGGGTAAGAGAGAGAAGGAAGCTATGTACAGAAGGAGCTCCAAAAGCGTGCTTAAGGACGCCCTTGAGTCTTAGCTGAATACTAACCCGTGTACGTGCAGAGAAGAGCTGCATAAAACTAGAGTGAAAATATCTCTCAGAGGAAAAAAAAACTGCTGGGAACTGTGAGTTAAACAATACTAGGGCTTCCCTGTGGCTCAGATGGTAAAGAATCCGCCTGCAATGTGGGAGACCTGGGTTCAATCCCTGGGTTGGGAAGATCCCCTGGAGGAGGCCATGCAATCCACTCCAGTAGTCTTGCCTGGGGAATCTCCATGGACAGAGGAACTTGGTGGGCTACAGTTCATGGGGTCGCAAAGAGTCAGACACAACTGAGCAACTAAACACATACATACAGAGTTTGTATAAGGCTTAAAGGTGTTTGCATTCTCACAAGCCACAGAAGAGAGACTTTGCTGAAAATTTCAGAAATTCAACAAAACGCATATAAAGGCAACACCTTAGGAATAGAAATAGAACTAGCCTACCATCGAGTAATAGTCACTCTAGACCAACTCTTTAGAAGTTTCAAAAGAAATCTTGAAAGGACTATGTTGGTCCATGAGCAAATTAAATGCCTGCTGTAACAAAGCACTAAACTCTATTATGAATAAAGAAAAAGTCCTTCAAAAATATAGTACCTATGACGTCAGCCATAGAATACAGTTTACTAAATGTGTAAATGAGCATAAATACCTGATATGCAATCAAAATAAAAATCAGAAAAATAGAAGACAATCAAGAAATGAGAAAGATAATGAAATTTGCAGACAAAACCTTTAAAACAGCTATTATAATTATATTCAAGGATGTAAAGGAAACTATATTAACATAATAAGCAAAAAATAGGAAATCTTAAGAAAGAGATGCTTGAGACAGAACAAAATGGAAGTTCTAGAATTAAAAGTTACGTAACCTGAAATTTAAAAATTATGACGTTAACATCAATTAGTGCATAAGAATGGCTAATAGGAAATTCCCTGGTGGTTCAGTGGTTAGGACTCTGCTTTCATTGCCAAGGGTATGGGTTCAATCTCCATTTGGGGAGCAACTGTGTGATGCAACAAAAAAAAAAAAGAAAAAAGAAAAAAGGCCAATAAACTTGAAGACAAGACAACAGAGATTATATAAATGGAAGCACATAGAGATAAAATGCTTGGAAAAAAAGAAAAACAGTCTCAGGGACAATTGTCCTATGATCTAATATCAAGGGATCTACTTTTAATTTAAGTGACATGAAAAATATAAATCCACAGACATAAAAAGCTCAGGGTACTTCAAGCAGGATAAACACACACCCCACACCATAGTCAAAGTGTACTGCAATCAAATCATTATAAACTAACGTTGTGTTAAGCAAACAATAAAGAAAAAAATCTCAAAAGCAGATGGTTGGAGTTGAGATGGGGACATATTACAAACAAAAAAGGAAAAATTATAAGAATTACCCTGGTTTCTCATCAGAAATACTTCAAACCAGAGGAAATTGGAGCAAGAGTCGTGTCTTATAATTATTATTTCATAACATTTTTTAGTTGGCAAAGTACTTTCCCACTCAAGTCTTCATGTCAACTTTACCACATGATCCCAAGAGAGAAACAGGATTAGTTATTATTCTAAATTTATAGATGTAGAAAGTGAGCTCAGAGATGTGGATTTACCCAACAGAATTAGAACTAAATCCTGATCTTCAGGGTACCCGGATCACCATCATTGCCATCACACCTCCTTTGGGTTGATCTCTGATATGCCTCTCCATCTGGGTTGACTTTCTGGGTCTATTTTCTAACTAAAATAGCCATGACACAACAATAATCCCCATTTCTTGCCAAATTCCAACTCCCAGTTTCCTGCCTTCCCAATTCTGTGTAATAGTTCAGGACTCTGAGGCCCCTGAATTATCCCTTTAGCCCTTCCCAGGTAAGAAACACAAATATGAAACCATGGTTTCTTAATCATAGCTCAGCAGCCCCTTTTGAATGGTTCATATGATTCTGACATACCTCAAATTATATGTCATATCCCAAGTTGGACCATTGTAACCCAACTGTCCTCCCTGTTAAAGCTTGGCCATCCTCTCATTGACTCCTCCAAGTCCCAGCTTCCAGTGCAAAACAGTAAAGTTCCTTTCAGAGTGACGGTAAAGGTAGTAAGAGCAGATCACAGTTAAACCTTTTACATATTTTCTGTGGGGAGGGGGCAGCATGCTTTGCCTAGTCTCATTCTCAAAATGGCCCATCACCAAACACCAAATTGGATTCACTCAGTGTGAATCTCCTAGAATGCTTTGCAACACAGAATGAAGTTGAGATGATGTGATGCACAGATCTCATCAATTCATAAATCTGGAAGGAAACATTTCACTTTAGACACACAGTCCAAGATTCTGAAAGAGAAGTGGCTTACAGATGGTCACCCAGAGACCTGGCAGCTGGACTTTTTTTTTTTGTACATTTTTTTTTAAATTTTCTTTACTTTATTGTGTTGGTTTTGCCATACAGTGACATGAAACCGCCATGGGTTTACATATGCTCCCCCTCCAGAACCCCCCTCCCTCCTCCCTCCCTATTCCCTCCCCCTGGGACATTTCGGTGCCCCAGCCCCGAGCATCAACCCTGGGCTGGCAATTGATTTCACATATGATAATTAACATGTTTCAATGCCATTCTCCCATATCATCCCACCCTTGCCCTCATCCACAGAGTCCACGAGTCTGTTCTATACATCTGCGTTCCTTTTGCTGTCTCACATGCTGGGTTCTCGTTATCATCTTTCTAAATTCCATATATATGCGTTAGTATACTGTATTGTTGTTTTTCCTTCTGGCTTACTTCACTCTGGATAATGGGCTCCAGTTCCGTCCACCTGAGTAGAACTGATTCAAATGAATCAGCATTTTTTTTAATGCTGAATAATATCCCATTGTGTATATGTACCACAGCTTTCTTATCCATTCGTCAGTTGATGGGCATCTAGGTTGCTTCCATGTCCTGGCTATTGTAAACAATGTGGCAATGAACATTGGGGTACCCGTGTCTCTTTCAATTCTGGTGGACTTTCAATTGCTCCCAAAGTATCTTTCCTTTCTCAGGTAAATTCCAAGGAAAGGGGGTGATGATTCTGGTTGAGAAATTTTCTCTTAGATGAGATTCAGATTGAAAGAGGAGACAACCAGCTGCCCTCTGTGTGAACAGGCTCTGTTTCCCAGAAAAGGCCTTGCAATTATGTTCTCCTGAGGTTTCGTTTCTTTGAAGAGGTCTCATTGCATGCTTCTTGTGTTTGTCTGTTAGTCGCTCAGTCGTGTCTGACTCTTGGTGACCCCATGGACTGCTGCCATCCAGGTTTCTCTGTCCGTGGGGTTTTTCCAGGCAAGAATACTGGAGTGGGTGGCTATTTTCTTCTCCAGGGCATCTTCCTGACCCAGGGACTGAACCCTGGTCTCCTGCATTGCAGGCAGATTCTCTACCATCTGAGCCACCAGGCCTGCTTCTTACCAGCCACCTATTGTTTTCCCTTGGCACTATGTTCACTGCATTCCTTTGTATTTGCTTGAAATGTGGTTCTCACATATGCAGTTAAAACCTCAAGAATTTGCTGATTCAGTTTTTGATTGTTCTTTCCCTAGTGTTTTCTACTTCAAAGCCCTCTTCACCCCAGTGGGAGTGGTGACAGGAAATTGAGGAGTAAACTTAGTCTTAGGAGTCTCACTATATTTCTTTTAAAAAGGAAAATCAGCACAGCCTTTGATGAGCATGTCCCAAGGTTTAATTTCCCCTCAGAATGTCAGAGGAAATCGGTGTAATGAGCATACATCAAGCCTGAAATCTTTCTTATAAGAAAATTTCAAGAGGGTCTACTGCCCCGAAAGCAAGCAGCTCTGCTCTGTAGCCAAACATATCCCTAGACATTTCAAGAACCCTGTCTGGAGGGAGAGGAGACAGCTCATCTCAGCAACAGATCTGTTGCAAGCAGTTAAGAGGACAGCAGAGAGTTGGAGTGGTGCTTATTACCATTATTAGTATTGGCTGTTGCCATTATTATGATCATGTTGCAAATTCACTTAATGGTAACAACAGGGGCTGGCCCCAAAAAGAGATTCAAAAAAGATGCAATCTCTGCCCAGAGGCCTCATTTTTGAGCTGCATGTTTTTTCAGTAATCCATTCTCACAGTCCTCTGGTGCCTGTTGTGGATATGTCTGTGTACTTTTACCAGCCTGGTTAGATTCATGCCGATAAACTCTGCACACATAGAAACTGTCTAGCTCATATACATTTTACTGCTGTTTTTGATAAACCAGAGCCTCTTTAAAATAATGGGATGTATTGACGTAATTATGCACGTACTGTGTCTTCTCAAAAAGGATTTAAAGAAACTAATAAGATGCTTGGTGTTGGAAGTGACCTCAGAGAGCCGACTGCATAGTGCTATAATCTGCCCTTGGATCTCTTGCCCATTCTTGAATACTCTTAATGTTGTAGAACTCAGCACCTCTCAAAGTAGTCCATTCCATTCTTAGACAGCTTTGATACAAGGTTGCTTCTTATATTAGGCATCTGTCTTTCTCCTTTCAGAGAGGAGTATTCTCTGTATGGGGAAGCAAAGGTCTTTCCCTCTCTTTGCTCATGGCTCTGCCCTCTCTAGAGGACTCCCTGGAACTGGGGAGCTCTCTGATTTCTTCAGGCTTCTCTATGGTTGCCCTTCAGCCCCCCTGAGCATCACCTGGAGTTCATGCTCCAATAAATGGGCTGATGCTTAATAAGTCTCCCCAAAGCTTAGTGGCTTGAAACAAGATGGAATCATTGCTTGTTATGATTCTGAGTCTCGGTTGGGGAGCTGCTCTGCCGGTCCCTCTTGGGGTCCCTTGACTGGGCTGGAAGAGGCAAGCTGGCACCACCCTTGTGTCTGGCAGTCAGTGTGTCAGTGGCCGGGGGCTCCTCAGTTCTCTTCCATGTGGCCACTCTTTCTTCACCAGGATAAGCTGGGATTCTTAAGCAGTGGTCTCCTGATGGTCTTCCAAGGGGGTGAAAGGCCTAATCTTGAAAATAGAGCATCATTTCTGCCACGCTTCTATTGGTCAAAGCAAATCACAAAGGTATCCCAGATTCAAGGTTGCCGAGCAGGCTCCATCTCTCGGTAGGCTGTGGTGTGTTCATCAGTCTATCAACCTACTTTCTGCTGGCGTATGCGGGAGGTACATGAACAGAAGGGAGAAAGGAGGCGTGGAGCACAATGGCTTTCGTTATCTCTCTTGCCACCTTGTTCCTTCATCTTTTCAAGACTCTCTGGGTGTATGATTATACACAATTTTTTAAATAAAATGTTTCAATGATTTGGGAAGATAATTATTGTATAGAAGGAAGAAGGTATAATTGCAGCAAACTTGAATATTGCCTTAAATCTCAAAAACAAAGGATCCTAAAAATTCATGAAGAGATCCTCTGAGGCCACTTTTCAGACTTTCATTCTGGATCCTTTATCGTCAGGTTCAAGAGTTTCCTCTTCCCTCATGTCAAATGCCTCCTAGTTCAAGGGTCAATACCCCAAAATTTCCACTTTCACTCCACTTCCTTTTAGGAAATCTTACCTCCTATTGAAGGAAGGGATTGCCCCTTCCCCAGATTCTTTGCCCTTTCCTGGTATAAAATGACTGAAGTTTTAAGTCTGCAGTCATAGCACCTCAAACCCTCGCTAATATTGGTCATCAGCCAAATTTCATAGACATGCAGGAGCATGATGAGTGTTGGATCCCTGGGGGAAATTGGGTGTGGTAGCCTTTTGGAGTTTCCTTTTTTACATCCCCTTGTGAAGGCTCAGGCTGGCAGTTCCTCTTACAAGTGATCTATTAAAATAAGATCTGATCCCAAGAATAAATATCAGTTGTGTGGTATGTGTGTGTGTGTGAGCATTAGTGAATCTGTTTGTGAGAAGACTGGAGATGGTTCAAGTAGAGTGGGTTTTTCTCAATTAAAAAATGGAGTCATGTATAGCACACGGAACTACACTCAATATTCTGTAATAAAGCATAATAGGAAAGAATACATGTATATATTCAGTTATATATATATATTCACTTATATATGTATTTGTTTATAGATACATAGTTTATATATACAAGTTTATATATACAAGTTTATATAAATACTTGCTCAGTTGTGTCTCTTTTGAGACTCCATGGACTGTGGCTCACTAGGTTTCTCTATACATGGAATTTCCCTGCTGGTGCTATTAGTAAAAAATCCACTTGCCAATGCAAAATATGTGAGTTTGATCCCTAGATTGAGAAGATCCCCTGGAGTAGGATATATGTATATGTATATATATACCTGTGTATATCTACACACACACACACACACACATACACACACACACACACACACACACACACACACATATGTTGTTGATTAGTTGCTCAGCCATGTCCAACTCTTTCGCAACCCCATGGACTGTAGACTGCCACGCTCCTTTGTGCATGGGATTTCCTAGGCAAGAATAGTGAAGTGGGTTGTCATTTCCTTCTTCAGGGGATCTTCCTGACCCAGGGATCAAACCCATGTCTCTTGTATTGCAGGCAGACTCTTTATCACTGAGCCACCTAGGAAGCCCATATGTATACATGTATATATAACTATATGTATGTATATGTATGCATAATCACTGCTATACACCAGAAACTAGCACAACACTATAAATCAACTATGCTGCAATTTAAGTATATATATATATATATATATATAATTTCACCATAAACATACTGAAAAAAATTCTACCACATTGGTAAGCCAAAAACATCAACAACAACCAAAAACAAACCAAAACAGTGACAGCAAAACTGCAGTCAACGAAACCTCATTACTGAATGAGAAGGGTATGTGTTGTCTGCTACTCAGTCTTGGTTTCTGCCAAAATCACAATAGTCTGAGCCCCAGACTGTTACTTCAGTGGTCCCTACCACCAGCCACACGTGCACACACAAACATACCTCTGAAGGAACGTGCTGACTCCTCTTACTCTATCCTGGAAGAAATCCATCTCCTTTCCCCCTGAGGACACACAGACAATTAATTTTTTATGAGAGACTTTCATGTATTTCAAGAAAATTACCATGTCCTTCCAAAGTCTCATCTTAAATATCGCTGCTGCTGCTGCTGCTGCTAGGTCGCTTCAGTCATGTCCGACTCTAGGCAACCCCATAGATGACAGCCCACCAGGCTCCTCTGTCCTTGGGATTCTCCAGGCAAGAACACTGGAGTGGGTTGCCATTTCCTTCCCCAGTGCATGCATGCATGCATGCTAAGTCACTTCAGTCGTCCTATGGACAGCAGCCCACCAGGCTTCTCTGTCCACAGGATTCTCCAGGCAAGAATTGGAGTGGGTTGCCATTTCCTTCTCCACTTAAATATTGAGACTGGCTTAAAAAAATTTAGCAAATGTCAAATGTCACTTTAGTGATACAAAAGCTGTAAGAAAATATATTTATTTGAAAAACTCATGACTTTTGTTTTTATTCTAGATATTTGTTGTGCATTGAGCAGAAATCCTGAAGGTTAGACATGGATATGGATAGTGGATGAGGTATTGAATATAAAATGTTAAATCAAATTCTGTTTCTATGTCTTTTCTTTTGTGTCCAGCACCTACTCAAAACATAAGAAGGAAAGAAGACTGTGGAAAAGATTCTATATATAATCTGATAATTCTTTTCTCTAACTAG
Source organism: Antilocapra americana (assembly GCA_007570785.1). Taxonomy (NCBI): domain Eukaryota; kingdom Metazoa; phylum Chordata; class Mammalia; order Artiodactyla; family Antilocapridae; genus Antilocapra; species Antilocapra americana. Next base: position 23,391,191 of record ML664161.1, read on the forward strand.
AAAAGCCCTACAAATTCATTTAATAAGTATTTAAAAATATTTGGTAATATTTATTAATCATCTACTATATATCAGTCACTGTGCATCTGGAACCTAGAAAACCTTTGGTAAATGCCTATCAGGTAAAGTAAGGGAATCACTTAATTGATCAAACTCTGCAAAGTAAAAATTACTCCCATTTTCTAGAGGAAGAAATTGGAATTTTGAGAGGTAAGTGAGTGTGCCAAATTGTTACAAGGAAGAGAGGTAGAACACAGGTCCTTCTCACTGGACTCAGTGCATACCTCTCCTGGGCACTGGGGGTTATGGAGTAGAAACAGTACAAGGGACTCCCACTGTGTTCTCTCTGTCTGCATGTGAGGAGGAGAAGCCAGGGCTCAAGAAGAAGCCTTCCCTCGAAGAGGAGGGAAGCACTGAGCTGGTTGTGGAAAAACAGTGGCAAAGGCACACAGGAAGGGATACTGTCAGGGAGGGACTCAAGAACAAAGAAGCAGCAACAGGAATGTGCTGCTGCTCAGAAAGGTCCTGAGAGGACCATTCCAGCCAGATGTGGGAGGACTCATTTTAGGGATGTGTGGAGGTAGGTTTGGAATTCTGTGTTTGTTTGACTCTAGTCTTTGATATAGTTGGACCATGGAGAGCCTGGAATGACAAATTATGGAGGCTTATTGCTATGTATAGATCAAGGTCAAAACATGGGCCATGTTTCCAGAGATGTAGATAGGCCTGTTTGGGGAAAATTCTTTCCTCCTCTTGATGTTAGGCAAGTTCTGGCTGGCCTTTCCTCACCATTGCAGTGGTTAACTGGAGATTTAGACTTGGGATTGGGGAGATAAAGGAGACTAGCTCTTTCGATATGCTTACCTACCACCAGAACTAGGAAAAATGTCTCCACACAGTACCTGGCATATACTTTCCTTATAAGTTTCTAGAAGGTTTTGCAACAGAATTCAAAGATGCAAGATCCTGTAGCCCTGACAGTTAATTCTTAAACTTGCTTTCATCCAAAGTCCAACAAGAAGGAACCAAGTGAATTGGAAAAAAAAAAGTATGTTGAAAGTGAAGTCACTCAGTTGTGTCTGATTCTTTGTGACCCCATGGCCTGTAGCCTACTAGGCTCCTCTGTCCATAGAGTTTTCCAGGCAAGAGTACTAGAGTAGGTTGCCATTTCTTTCTCCAGGAGATCTTCCCCACCCAGGGATCGAATCTAGGTCTCCCGCATTGCAGGCAGACGCTTCCCTGTCTGAGCCACCATACTTCAGCAGAACTGTCACTTGAAGCAAAGTGTTGTGCAAGAGCATTGACCTTGACCTCATGGCTCAGCATGGCTCAGAGAAGAGACCCAGAGGCAGGGAGACCAAGTGGGAGACATTAAGGCATTAATTCTTACAAGTTGTGGGCAGGTTGTCCAGGAAATGTGAAGAATCTGTTCATCCATTTACTCATTCAGTTACTTGTTTACTTATTTACTCAGTATGTAGAGAAAACCCACCCATGTGCTAGGTGGTGGGTGGGTTATAAAGCTCTGAAAACTAAAGGGTGAACAAAACAGATATAATTCCTGTCCTCAAATAATTTACAGTGACTTATCTAAACTAATCATCCAGTGTTACAGTGTCTTAGGGTGATGGGATACCATAGAATTCAAGAATCCAGCAAAGGGAGAGGATGCCGGGCTACACAGTAACCTGCCTGAACCTAGAGGCAATTTCTGTACCTAGTAGGAATCTGACATAAATTTCTACCAAAACAGAAGAATCTAGAATTCATGTTTATAGGTATGTGCATCTGACCTGAGACTTTTTACTGGGATTGGTCTTGAAAGGAATTATAAAAGGAAGTAGGAAGATATTTTTCTTCCTTCTTCTGGAGCAAAAACAATGGGGGATAGAGAAACCACAAGTTAAGTCTTCTCAGGAATGCTGAGGAATACAAAACTCTGTGATAGCCAAAACAAACAAAGAAAAAGTCACCCTTTAGGTTTAAAGTGATTGCAAAGTCAGGTAAGCAGGAATCTTTTCTTTTTGCTCTAGGCATAGTGATATAACTGACTCAAAGAGAAATGATCTTAAAAAATTTACCACCAGGAGGAAGGTAGAAGTCGTACTTGCAGTGATCAGCTTATTTCTTTAGTTTATGCCTCCATCCTCATCATGTAATTGCACCAGTCCCTTCTCCAAGTCTCATGACATTATTTGTGAGATAATTTAACATTCTGCTGGGTACCTTTCTGAGTGTCAGTCTTCCCTTTTGTAAAATGATGATACTTTTGAAAGGGCACTGTAAGACTGAGATAATACCCCATGAACAACTTGCCAGACACAGCACCTGGACCTTAACAACTGCCTCACATCGTCACATCTAGGAAAACTAAAACACTTCTCAAAAAAGATCATCTTTTCCCTCATATCTTGTGAGAGAAGTTTGGCAAAAAATAAAGGAAATCATTATTACTGGTTTCCTCCATCAGGTTTGAAGTTCCCTTAAATTATTCATCCCAGTGTTGGTGGGAAGCTCAAATGAGGCAATGTATAGACAAGCCCCTTGCAAACGATTAAGGGCCCTCAACACCTGAGGGGTCAGGTTAGGCCGAGGGGCTTGGTCCCTGCCTTAGCACAGGAATGCGGTTGTCCCCAAGCATCACTGCATGGAGGAGGTCCTGCCTGACTGCTGATGAGGACCACAAGCAGCTGTGAAGAGGTTTTCCACCATCTGGCCCTCTTCGGACTCCAATTTGTGCAGTGTGTAGCTTCTCTGCTTCCTGGAGCCCAGGCTCCTGCAGCTGTTAATAGTCATGGACACCGGAGTGAACCTCCACCCACCTTTAGCCAGCACGGCTGACTTCCTAAACTGTGTGTGCCTAATCCTTGTAATAACTTCCCTGGTGGCTCAGACAGTAAAGCGTCTGCCTACAATGTGGGAGACCTGGGTTTGATCCCTGGGTCAGGAAGATCCTCTGGAGAAGGAAATGGCAATCCACTCCAGTACTCTTGCCTGGAAAATCCCATGGACAGAGGAGCCTGGTAGGCTACAGTCCATGGGGTCACAAAGAGTTGGACACAACTGAGAGACTAAACTTCCTTTCTTTCTAATCCTTGTAATATATTTCTGAATCTATACCATGTGAAGTGGTTCTGTTTCTCTGAATTGTGAATGATAAAAATGATATCTATAAAATGCTTACTAGACACAGGGCACTTTCTCAATATTTTGCCAATATTAATTTATTTAGACATCCACAATCTCTTTTGAGAAGATGTGTATCACAATCTCTTGAGATATAAATCTCCATTTTATATCATCTCTATATTATAGATGAGAAAATTGCACAGAGAATTAAAGTAACTTGCTCCAAATCATACTGCATGTAAGAGAGCAAGCCAGAAATTTAACCTGGCTGTTTAATAGGCTTAGTACATGATATGATGCTGCCTCGTTTGCAGAGAGTGAGGTTGTTTAGATATCTTTGAAGCCTCTTCCAGTTTTAATACTCTGTGACACAGGTTCTGTATTCAGAATAATGCATTTTCAAGCTCAGTCTAAGAATCATCTACATACGAATTAGCTGGGAAACTGGATAAAACACAGATCCTCGGATGCTCATAGATTTGTACGGGTACAGTAGAGGGAGAGATCTTGCTACTTAGAGTGTTTTCAGGTGATTCTGACATACACTAAGGTTTGAGAATGAATCACCCCCCTAGAAGAGTAATAACAGTTGGGATAATTAACATACATGAAAGTAAAAGTGAAAGTTGCTCAGTCGTGTCCAACTCTTTGAGACCCCGTGGACTATCCAGTCCACGGAATTCTGCAGGCCAGAATACTGGAGTGGCTAGCCTTTCCCTTATCCAGGGGATCTCCCCAACCCAGGGATCAAACCCAGGTCTACTTCATTGCAGGCAGTTTCTTTACCAGCAGAGCCACAAAGGAAGACCAATGAATATATATGAGGTTTGGTTTTGGAGCTTTTTGAGAAAGGAAAAATGGAAATGAATCCATTCCAAGTAGCGTCTCCTCTGGGTCTACATTTAAGTGGAGACTGTACTGTAGCCTCAGGTCCATCTATAGCCAAGAAACACGTGATAGAGTTTGCTATCAGAAAGTTCTGGAAGGACTCATCTCTGCTCTTTCCAGAAGCACCCCTGGAAACAGCTTCGGAGAGGTCCTCCATGACCACTTCACATGGTATAGATTCAGAAATATATTACAAGGATTAGAAAGAAAGGAAGTTTAGTCTCTCAGTTGTGTCCAACTCTTTGTGACCCCATGGACTGTAGACTACCAGGCTCCTCTGTCCATGGGATTTTCCAGGCAAGAGTACTAGAGTGGATTGCCATTTCCTTCTCCAGAGGATCTTCCTGACCCAGGGATCAAACCCAGGTCTCCCACATTGTAGGCAGACGCTTTACTGTCTGAGCCACCAGGGAAGTTATTACAAGGATTAGGCACACACAGTTGTGGGAGCTGATTATGTTGGCTATTTAAGGCTGTAGTTTCTGCATTTGGTGCTGGGCCTGAAGTCAGCAGGGCTAGAAATGAAGAAGGAAAGTAGACCTAAAGTAGAGATGCCAAGAACAGATTAGAACCTGTAAGAATTAGCTGGAGCACTATAGTAAGTCCCTCACATACGACTGAGTTCAAAGAGCACGTTTGTCAGCCTAACAATGTTAGCCTGGGCACTCAGCTAACTGTAATATATAGGACTGCACTGTGCGAGGTTTATAATACTTTTCACACACATAGTACATAAAAAACAAAACATTTTTCATCTTACAGTACAGTACCTTGAAAAGTAATAATACAGTACAACAACTGGCATCCAGGGGCTGGCCTCCAGCGAACAGGCAAGAAGAGCTACTGACTGGAGGAGGTAGAGGAGGTGCGAGATGGTAGAGCTGAAGGGTTGCCAGCAACAGGAGATGGAGACAAACCACAGTTTCACTCATGCTTGAGGTTGATGACACAGGTTCTGGTTCCTTGCTGGATTCAATGCTATCTACCCTCTTGAAAAAATGACCCAGTGAGGTGTGGGTAGCAGTGCTTTTTTCCTCATCATAGTTGACACGATGGCGCTGGATTGCATTCTGAATTGCTGCTGCCCCCTTTGTGCACCACCCTACATCTGGGTCCTGGGCCTCAAAGACTAACAGTGTCTCCACAAATAAAGAAAACCCTCGTATCACTTCCCGCATCCCGAATCTCTCCAGTCCTTCAGTTACTGCTTCTATCTCTTGTCCCCTCTCTTCATCCTTTCTCTGGACCTCCTGCTCCTGGCACTTCTTACCAGTATCAGCTGCATCACTGCTGCTTTTACACTTACGTCTGGACATCCTGGGCTTGAAATAAAGATGCTGCACTACTGTACTCTATACAGGACTGAATAATAAAGAACAGAAGAGAACAACCACTTGTAGAGGATGCAAGCACTTGACAATGTACGCCAGACATGTAAACTAACTTATGTGGTTAGATATGCCAACGTATGTTTGCATCTTTGAGAGTCCACAACTGAAAATATCACATGCAGGGGCCTTACTGTGATCTCTCTCATCTCTTTCAGTCTCCTTGATGTTCTTGACCTACATGATGAGCTCGCACACTACACCACAGAGTAGAACCCGTGTTTGGCCCAGGACTCAGGGAAGTTGAAGTCAGGGACGTGGCAGAAGCTGGAGGGGATGGAAGACCTGACTATATCCCATACCAGTAAAGTACCTGAGCAGACCAGCGACAATGTGCATGAGCTACAACAGTGCCTGCCCTATTGACCTTTAGAATGCGAGAAAAAAAAAAAAAAACAAGGCTCTCCTTTATGTCCCCCTTCCCAACCTCACATGACCCTAACTTGTGGTCAACTCCAACTTGGAATCACACAGAGAACGGAATTACAACTGTAACTTTGCATTTTAACCCTAATTTGGAACCATATAGAGAAGGGAATTCTGGAATTTGTAGTTTTAACTTAGGTAAACTGATATAACACAAATCACGTTATCAATTTCTCTTACTACTCATCAGAAAACTGAAGACAGAGAATTAAAATAACTTAATCTGTAGAAGACTGACAAGGGCCTGGACCTATTCTTTCCTATGTCTATCCTTCAAACCTCTGGTTTCTGCAAATATCTTAATAATGTGTCCATCTGAATATTCTTTGGACCTGTAGATAGATGGTTCAAGGAGGTAAAGGATCCAGGTCAATAATATATTTACTGAAGTCCTGCTAGCTCCCTGCTACTCTGGTCCTAGGTGGGGAGGAGTCCCTATTCTTACACTGCTCACTGAGAGGTAAGCATCAGTAAGGACAACAGAGGGCTGAAGAGAGATCCTTCAAGAGGAAAACAATGGTAGTGTTTTGGGGTGGAGCTTGATGAAAAAGGGGACATCAAGATGACATCAAGGCCTTAGGGCCTTTTGCTTAATATGCAGAGTCCATCAAGTCTAACTCTTATCTCTCCACTCTCTTATCCCTTCATACTCTGCCCTGGTGAAGCAGGAGATATGATTTGTCTGGAACTGGGGGGCCCAGGACATAGTGCTATAACTGGAAATCTCCAGCAAACTAAGGTGAGTTGGTCACCTCAAGGCCCAACAAAATTTACCCAAGGGAAACAACAGGTAAATAGAAAAGCCAGCTTCGGAATCATACAGTCTTCTCCTGGCTATTATGACCCTGTGACTCTCAGCTCAACAAGCCCAAGAAATTCTCATAAGCAATAAGCAAGCCAATAAAAGGAAATAAGACTCTCTAGTCATCCTCAACTCTCCTCAGAAGTTCCTGAACTTCTATTCCCACTTGGATTCTGAAATCTTTTTAACTCTCATCTGTTTCCCCACAATGTACCAAAGTCCTGTTGGACTCGGTTTTGTGTTCGGCCTCTGGATTTTACTGTGGCTTTTTCACTGACTTTGGCCTCACTGTTGCCTTCCTGATTCCTCCCAATTAAGAAGACCTAGAGGAGGACACCCATGCTCAAAGCACCCAGGACCTCCAAGACGGAAGGACCTTGAGCAGAAAAGAAGGTAATGGAGGGCTTATTTGGTTTCTAGTACTGAGACAGCCACTTAAAAATTTCTCCAACTCTTTGGTTGAAAAGTTTGAAATAATCATGGATGCTTATCAAGACCTTTAGCTTCCACCATACAAACATCATATCAGATGAATCACCTTCCGGATCTACCAACCAGGGTCTTTGTTTGGCTTGCACAACTAAAATTAGCAGCCCATTCACATTCCATAATGGCTGGGGAATTAACTCATACACATGGGACAAAGGAGAAGGATCCAAAGAGGGGCCTCTTCCCTAAGAATCCGTGAGATTCTTCTCATTAAAGAGGAGCTCTCAAGCGTCCAATTTGCAGCAATTACAGCAATCAAAAAAGCATTCAGCCTCCTTCCGCACCTGACAAGCCAGCTCATCCATTCTCTCCAACAGTGGTGGGCTGGATGCTAATGCAGCTCCCACCCGCCTTGTTCCAGCTACAGCCAGCAGCAATCCCACCCGACTCCCACCCTCACAGCTGGGGCTGGTTCACAGTCCCAGATACTCAGTCAGGTTGATACCGTATAGTAGACCTGTGCCTGACCCACCCGGTGTTCGTGGTTCTCCAGAGAAAGCCCTTGATGTTGGCTTATATATCTTTATCCCCAAACGCTGGAAGAGAACTGATTATAGACAGCCTCCTCCATTCTGTGAGTTTCTAAGGGCTGATAAAGGAGCTCCTGCTGAGCTAACAGGTGCAGGTGGAGATGCTGGGGCTTGTCTGATTACTGCATTGTGCCAGCCTCCATGCACTTGAATGGGAGCTTTGTGAGTGTACCGTCTCCCCAGATTGTGGGGACTGGCTGCTGCGGATGGCAGAGTGGAGCTCTGCTGATTAAAGGCCCATTAACAAAGCGTAAATAACTCTCAACTTCCTCTTCTCACCTGCTTCTTTGTTTTAGTCTAATGGCTCTTGGGAGAGCTGAAAATGTTATTTAATTATTCCTAACCCCCATGCTGATTCTATGAGGACTCCTTCTAGAGCATGCCATCCCAGCAAGGCATCTGTAAACATACTTATGAACTGCTCCAGGCCTGGCAATAGATAGAAGAAATCTGCAGCCACTCCAAACAGTCGGGCTGGTATTGAGTCATCTACATAGACCACCTCTGTACTACTCCCTTGCAACAGTCTGTCTGCACCGTGACACGTTTCCAATTACCTTTGAGGCTGACTGATCACAGCCTTTGGGTTATTACTCACCATGTTTCTCTCAATGTCCGCTGAGAGTCTTTGGAAAACAATAAGCAAATATTGATTGTTGTTAAGTATGGTCGCTGAGCCCCGTGGGACATTGCCTCATCTTTTCTGTGTCTATAAAATGTGGATTATAGGAATAATCAGACTCTCTTCAAAGGGTTGTTATGAGTCACAAATAAGATAAAGTCTGCAGTATATATCATGCTCCATTGAGTTGGTGCTCAATTGAAGATCACTATTATTTCATTATTGTTTCTGTCACATCAATGGTTAGTTTACGTGTTTAAAACTTTCTCCAGAATGTCTCCCAGTCGAATGATAAGTTCTCCTAGAGCAAAGCACACTTCCTGATGTTTCTATTTGCCACACAGTGTACCAGGCAGTTGGAATGTGGGACAAGGACTTGTGGAGCTGGAAGCCTCAGGCCAGAGCCCTGGCTCTGCCCGCCCCTCCCTGGCTGTCCACCTTCAGGCATCCTTTGGTCTCCTCTCTGCCCTCACTCTTCCTTCCTTCCTTAAATACCTTAAAAAACACCCCTCCCCTTGGCCTCACCTGTTAAAATCCCACCCTTCTTCCAGCTCAAACCAAATGTCTCACCTTCCAGAATCCCTTCTCTGGTTGCTCCAGTCTACAATGGCCTCTCCCAGACTGCTCATCCCTTTGTCTTAGCACCATAAAGCTTAGTAATTGCCTGTTAAAAGCCTCACTTCAATGAAGAAAAAAATGCAATCTTTACCTTTTTGCAACACTTCTTCCCCTACTATGTTTTCTACACTTATGCAGCTCTTTAGGGCAAAGATTGACAATAAGTGGCCCAGTGGCCAAATCTGATCTGTTTTCCTCACTTTGTCTGACCTAGAGATAAGAATGGTTTTGGTATTTTAAATGGTTGGAAAAAATCTAAAGAAGAATTATTATTTGATGACACATGAAAATTATGTGAAGTTTAAATTTGAATATCCATAAATAAAGTTTTATCAGGACACAACTGTTTCCATTGTGATGTATCGTCTACAATTGCCTGCATACTCCAATGGCACAATTGAGTAGCTGCAACAGACACCGTATGATCCACAAAGTTTGAATTATTTACCACCTGGCCCTTTACAGAGAAAGTTTGCTGTTGTTATTGTTCAGTTGCTAAATCATGTCCGACTCCTTGTGACCCCACAAACTGCAGGGCACCAGGCGTCCCTGTCCTTCACTCTCTCCCTGAGTTTGCTCAAACTCATGTCTCTTGAATGTTAGAATCAGTTTGCTGACTCTTTCTTTAAAGTAGAAAATCCCTTTCACATTTGCACATTCATGTGGTTTTTATAATAAGCTTATGCAACATCACCATTTTCATAAAATCAGAAAAGTGAAGCCACCTCTTCAAGACTGCATAGCTTTGAGGTGGCAGAGCTGGCAGTCTCTAGCCCACTCTCCTGACCACACATAGACCTGTACCACTCTTTAAGCCAGCCAACATGGAGGAAACTCTTCTGCATTGGATTCGATTCTCTATCACACGCCTCATTTAAAGCTCCAAGGATCTCCCTCCAGAAATCTGGGCATGCAGAAATGTGTCCTTGCGTTAGTAACTCCCCAGTCTCTTGTTACTTTTCTGACAAAGGTCCATCTAGTCAAAGCTATGGTTTTTCCAGTAGTCATATTTGGATGTGAGAGTTGTACCATAGAGCAGGCTGAGCACTGAAGAATTGATGCTTTTTAACTGTGGTGCTGGAGAAGACTCTTGAGAGTCATTTGGACTACAAGGAGATCAAACCAGTCCATCCTAAAGGAAATCAGTCCTGAACATTCATTGAAAGGACTGATGCTGAAGCTCCAGTATTTTGGCCACCTGATGTAAAGAACTGACTCATTGGAAAAGACCCTGATGCTGGGAAAGAGTGAACGCGAGAGGAGAAGGTGACAACAGAGGATGAGATGGTTGGATGACATTACTGACTTGATGGACATGAGTTTGAGTAAGTTCTTGGAGTTGGTGATGAACAGGGAAGCCCGGTGTGCTGCAGTCCATGGGGTCTCAAAAAGTTGGACATGACTGAGCAACTGAACTGAATTGAGTCTCTTTGGAATGGGGTGTTCAGTTCAGTTCAGTTGCTCAGTCATGCAAACAAAAGTTATCAATAACTGGTAAAAGGCTTCTGCTCTTGGGTGGTACTGGAGCTGACTGGGTCCACAAGAGTTGCATCCTGCCAGCTATACCCCTTCCTTGGCTGACTCTGATATGGTTTAATTAGGGAGAGGTCATGTGCTGCTGGTGACCACTGAAATGAGCAGCAGCTAGCCTTTGGGAGTGAGAGATTTAAGTCATTAAGTAGATTAATGATTTAAGTCATTTAAGTAGATTTAAGTCATTAAGTAGACAGATTTAAGTCATTTAAGTCATTCTCAGGTAGTTGACTACCTGCGCCACCCCCTTTCCTAGCCTCCTACTGTTCTCCTCTTGCCTCTATGGTGGGTGCTCACTGGCTGTTTTTAGTTTCTCCCTCACTGGTTGTTGGTTTCAGCCTCACTTTTTCCCTAGGGATCTATCTCTTCTTCTCCAGTGATATAGGGTGAGTTACTTGCCCTTGCTGCAGTATCCTCAACCTTGAATTGGGATAATACCTCTATATCCAGAGAGTTGATATGACCACTTGTGATAACTTTTGCAAAGTGCACTTAGCACAGTGCCTGGCATATTGGCTGGACTCAGTAAGTGATAGGACAGTGGTACTGCTGTGTCATCATTTTGAGTGTCAGTAAAGGTAAGGACTAAACCACATCCCAGGAGTCTATTTCTTATGATTTGGGCAAAATCTTCCCTCTATCCTTGCTCTCTAGTTTCCAAGTCTCCCGACATTTATTCATACTTCACTTGCCAGGAATGTCTGTTGATATGATTTCTGCCCTGGAGAGGGGGTGTAGGTTTTGGACCAGAACTGAGCCCCCTTGAGGGGAATGCCAGGTGCCCTCCATGGGCCATAAACCAGAGTTTCCTGGCTCTCAATAGAAAGTACCATTCTAAGGCTGCCTGGAGTACCCACGAGTGGAGCTGAAACTACTTACAAAGTTCTCCAGAGAAACAGAACTTATAGGATATATATATAGAGAGAAACATATTTGCTGTAAGAAATTGGCTCATATAATCATGAAAGCTGGTGAGTCTGAAAAATAGTGTGGATTAGAAAGTTCAAGACCTAGGAAACCTGATGGTGCAATTCAAAGGCTATCAGCCTGGAGACTGGGCAGGTTGACAGTTCAGAAGTCTTAAGGAAGTCTGCTAGAGAATTCCCTCTTGCTCCAGGAGACCAGATTTTTTTGTTCTATTCAAGCCTTCAACTGATTGGGTGAGGCCCACCCACATTGTGGAGGGTAATCTGCTTATTTGAAGTTCACTGACTAAATATTAATATCATCCAAAAACTCCTTCCAAATTGACATAAAATTAACCACCACAGATAGCATGCATAAATACTCTCTTTTTCCGACAACTCCCATTCTGTTGACATCCTATGCTAGCGTATTTTAGGAGGTAAAACAACTGGAGAGTCACATGATGTTTCTTTCTCTTTCCAGAGTGGTTGAATAATAGTAATATACCCTCTTGGTGGATAAAATTGTCTCAACTGTGTACAGCATTTTTCAGTCTGCACTCTCTCATTGGTTTTTCACACAGGACAAATCAGCTTGTCCAATGCACTCATTTTTCAGATAGAGAAACTAAGACCTGGATGGGAGTGAGAGACCAGGCTTGGCCAAGGTCATCCTGCATGATAAAGTTGTCGGAGGGCTAGGACAGCTTAGCCCAGCGCCCAGCCCAAGGTTTTCCCGTCTGACCTAAATTCTGTATAATTGGCAGCTAAAATTGAAGCTGCTGCTTTGAGTAGGGTTGGGATTCTTTTAGTCCAGGGTCTGTGAGAGAAAAATTATGAAAGACTTTGATATTTAGTGGTTGTCCTGATTAGCTCTTCCCCCTGGGCTATCTTTGTCTTTCCTTGTCTTTGACTAGGCTATTTTACAACTCAGTACAGACAGAAATTAAGTTGTATAAAATTGATAGTGGTGCAAATAATTCTTGTCTGTAGAAATTGTGTCTGTGTGTGTGGTGTTAGTTGCTCAGTTATGTCTGACTCTTTGCTACTCTTGGCCTCTAGACCACTGTTTCCTCTGTCCATGAGATTCGTCAGGCAAGAATACTGAAGTGGGTTGCCAGTTCCCTTTCCAGGGGATCTTCTCGACCCAGGGATTGTACCTAAGTCTCCCACACTATAGGCAGATTCTTTACCATCTGAGCCACCAGGAAGCCTAGAAATTGTGTCTAATGGAATATAATTGATTATTGCCCTCTAGACAGTGATCACTTTTGCATCCTTTTGTAAATCCATTTCAGCATTCTGATGTAACTAAAAATATGTGACACTGTGAGTTTACTTTTGAATTCACTGTAACATCTGGTTCCCTCACTGATTAATGAGTTAAAAAATCTTCGACATGCATTCATTTTATATTTGTATGAGAATAAGGATTATACCCTATTTTACAGTGTATCTTTTAATATATCTCTGTGTAAACAATATTTAGACCTATTTTCCTATACTGTACTATGTTTCCACACCTCCCTTAAAGAATAAATTGAAGCTCCGTGGCTTCTGAACATCTTGGAGAATAAGAGCTAATTTTGTAAAGTTCTTTAATGTTGCTTTCATTGTCATCATCTCATTTGATTCCAGCAATCAGCCTGTGAGAGAAGATGGTGGTAGTGATGGTTTAGTTGCTAAGTCATGTCCGACACTTGTGTCCCCATGGACTGTAGCCTGTCAGGCTCCTCTGTCCCTGGGGATTCCCCAGGCAAGCATACTGGGGTGGGTTGCCATTTCCTTCTCCAGGGCATCTTCCCGACATCGAACTCAGGTCTCCTGCATTGCAGGCAGATTCTTTACCAACTGAGCCAGCAGGGGAGCCCCATGAGAGGAGGTATCACTCCTGTTTGGCCAATGAGCGAAATAAAAGTCAGAGGGGGGAAAAACAAAACCTGTCTTGTAAAACTAGGATCATAGAGCTCTAGGAGGCAGTGAGAGCCATGACCTCAGCATAAGTCTCCTGTCTCTAAGGCCTATGCTCACCCTTTTCCTTAAGTCATGTCTTCTTTCTCCATGAGAAATGCAGAAATCCAGCAGCTGAATCCCAGCCTGGGAGAGCTGCTGTTTCAGAAAAAAAGGGCCACGAGTTTAGATGTGAGGGAAGTTCTCAGTACTGAATTTCAGCACCAAGGATGTTATTCTGCTCTCTTTTTCATTTTTCCCCTTGAGAACAAAAGCTAGTTTTACATTTTAATGGATTTAATTACTGCATGGAGATCTGAACAGATAGGAAAGGAACAGGCAATGAGGACACAGTGATGGTCTATTGAGCATCATTTGAATTAATTTAGAGTTTTCATCTTCGTGATTAGTGTGGTTATTAGTGTTCATACTTGAAGTTTGCATTAACAGGGTGTTACTGTGAATTTGAAACATTAAAGCAGGCCCGATTTCCTAGTATTTGTTTACTTATTAATCAGTCACTCATAATTGCTATGGTGCTGACATATAAAATGCCCCCGGCATCCAACTTCCTGGCTCAACTTAATAAAGAGTAATATCGGGCCTCATTTAGTCAATGTTTAATGCTAATAGGTTGTCCTTATCTATTTTGGCGACTTCCCCACTGTGGACATTCTCTCCTTTGTCCTCAGACCACCGTGGAGAGGCAGATAAAGCCTCAGAGTTTATGGAAACAGCCAGAACTGGGTCTTAGTTTACCATGTCTCTGGAAAAATCATGCCTCCTCTCTGGGCCTCAGTTTCCCAGCCATAAAATAAGAGGTTTAGATGAGATGATCCCCATGTCCTTTCAGTCCTATGGCTCAGAGAGCAAATCAAAGTAGAGAGGTGACTGGAGAGTCAGAAATGTAAAGTTGTGACTAAGAGATCATCTACCCTGACACATTAATTCTTCAGTAGAGGACAAAGAGAGCTCAAAGATTAGTGATGTCCAAGGTCAGACAGAAGGTAAAGAGTCAGAGTCTGCACCTGAATGCAGACTTTCTAGTTCCTAATCTGCTCCTATTTGCTTCTCTTCATCGGTTGTATCAAGGTTTTAAAGTGGTGACGGTGACAGTGAAGGTCGCTCAGTTGTGTCCGACTCTGCAACCTCACAGGCTACACCGTCCAGGGAACTCTCCAGGCCGGAATACTGGAGTGGGTAGCCTTTCCCTGCTCCAGGGGATCTTCCCAACCCAGGGATCGAACCCGGGTTTTCCGTGTTGCGGGCAGATTTACCAGCTGAGACACCAGGGAAGCCCTTTAAAGTAGAGTACCTATTAATAGAATATCAAATTATGAGACCCCCATAAAATTCCTACCTAATTAATATAAATGTTAATCTATGTCCATATTATTCTGTTTTCCTTTCTTTTTATCAGTGTAACATTAAAATCCAGCTCAATTTTAGATGCACAAATGACCATCCTAATAACTGCCATTTTGAGGTTTGTGTGTATCATTCCTATGTTGTTGTTCATATTTAATTACATAAAAAATGTGTGTGTGCATGCTTAGTTGCTTCAGTCATGTCTGACTCTTTGCAACCCCATGTACTGTAGCCCACCAGGCTACTCTGTCTATGGGATTGTCCAGGCAAGAATACTGGAGTGGGTTGCCATTTCTTCCTCCAGGGAATCCTCCCAACCCAGGGATTGAACCTGCATCTCTTATGTCTCCTGCATTGGCAGATAAGTTCTTTACCACAAGTACCACCTGGGAAGCCCTATAAAGTATTCATTGTTTATTTGATTTATTGAATTTCATGTTTACCCTCTACTGATTTGGAAATATACCTTCTACTCTTGTGTTTTAGGTATTACCTTAAAATTCGTAATATGCCTACTTGGTATTCAAAATGATCTACCCTGAATCAGAATCTTTACTCTCCTCCTAAGCAGAACCACTAACAATCCTTATCCTAATCCCATGTAATTGGTTATCAACAATTTTGTTCTGCATGTTTTAAACATCCTCAATTAGTTACTAATCTTTTAATAGTTTGGGCTTATTTACATTTAGACATTACTTATGTATGCTTTCTCATCACTGTTTGCTGTACATCACTACTTCAACATGTGGTAGAGGAAATAGGTTTGCTGAAGTTGTTTTAATCCAGTTTAGTCTTAAGGATAATTTCTCTTTTGTAACTTTAAAAATCTGTGTTGGTGTTCTTCATTTTTACTTCAAAATGTGTTCAATGTGGATTCATGTTTTCCTTTTTGCTGCCCTGGCCATTCTCTCCTTTGTCCTCAGACCACTGTGGAGAGACAGATAAAGCCTCAGAGTTTATGGAAACAGCCTGAACTGGGGCTCAGTTTACCATGTCTCTGGTGAACTAGATGCATTATTGTTGTTGTTCAGTTGTCAGTTGCTAAATCATGTCTGATTCTTTGCAACCCCAGGGACTGCAGCATGCCAGGCTTCCCTGTCCTTCACTACCTCCTGGAGTTTGCTCAAACTCATGTCCATTGAGCCGGTGATGCCACCGAACCATCTCATCTTCTGTCACCTGCTTCTCCTCCTGCCCTCAACCTTTCCTAGAATCAAGGTCTTTTCCAATGAGTTGGCTCATCTCATCAGGTGGCCAAAGTGTTGAAGCTTCAGCTAAACTGGATGCATTATAAATCTCCAATCCAAAGGTTCATGTTTTTCTTCAATTGTGGAAAATTTCTCAGTTTTCATCTCACTGAATATTAACTTTCTCCTTTCTTTCCATGAAAGTGAAAGTCACTCAGTTGTGTCCAACTCTTTGCAAGCCCACAGTCCATGGAATTCTTCAGGCCAGAGTACTGGAGTGGGTAGCCTTTCCCTTCTCCAGGGGATCTGTCCAACCCAGGGATCAAACCCAGGTCTCTGGCATTGTGGGTGGATTCTTTACCAGCTGAGCCACAAAGGGAAGCCCAAGAATACTGGAGTGGGTAGCCTATCCCTTCTCCAGCGGATCTTCCCAACCCAGGAACTGAATTGGAGTCACCTGCAGGAGAATCTCCTGCAGGCAGATTCTTTACCGACTGAGCTATCAGGGAAGCCCCTTCTTTCCGTATGAACTCCTATTAAATGAGAGCTGTCTACATTCTAGTTAATGACCTGAAATCTGTATTCCAGGCACCAGTTCTGCTTGCAGATGTCTAATCTTCTGTCTACAATGTCTGTCAAGTTTTCAATTTCAGTGATTTGGGCTTTTCCATTTCTAGAAGTACTATTATTTTCTTTCTCAAATCCGCCCATTGTTTTTTTCATGGAGACTTATTTTTTTTCTTATAGATTGATAGTTAATTTCACATCACTAACATTTAAACATTTATGTTATAGTGCCCCCTAGGTGACTTTATCCTAAATTCTTAACATGCAAACTCACCTGTTTGTCATATGTATTCCTTCTCATTTTTTTTAAAGTAATTTTCTTCTGGAATTTTTGAGTTTGATTGTCTATGATAATATAGGGGTGACTAGAGAGTCAATGAGATATGGGGTTTGGAAATGTCCCCCCAGAGAAGCTTTGCATTTGTTTTGCTTGGCACCCCAGAGGTATCATGACCCCAGAAACATTAATTTTTTTTTTCTAAACCAATACATTAGATGGATAAATGCATGAACACACTGTTTATTCCTTTGCCTTAATTGCAATGCAGAAAAATCACTTTAAATGTATTTAAATATATTCAGTGCTGCTACCTGTGGCCGCACAGACTAGGCACCGCATGATAGAAGAACCGTGTGATGTGGTGACCTTTGATTATTTTTTTTATTGAATAACTTAATCTATATAAGGAAAGTCATTAGGACAGTGAACCACCCTACCATCTGTTAGAAAAACCACAGTGATTGTGATGGTCAGCTCTTAACCTGCTCAACAGCAGAAATTATAAATAATCATCCTCTAGATCAGAAATGGATAAACTACTGCTTTCCATAACCTTGGGCCACGTTTAGCCTGCTGCCTGTTTAGTAAATAAAGTTTTACTGAAACACAGTTACTCTTACTCATTTACATATTTTCTATGGCTGCTTGAGTCCTACAATGACAGAACTGAGTGGTTGTGATAGATAATGGTTATTTCACAGCCCATGAAATGCTTTCTCAGTGGCTCAGCGGTAAAGATTCCACCTGCAATGCAGGAGATGTGGGTTCAATTCCTGGGTCAGGAAGATCTCCTGGAGAAGGAAATGGCAACCCACTCCGATATTCTTATCTGGGAAATCCCATGGACAGAGGAGCCTGGTGGGCTGTAGTCCACGGGGTAGCAAAAGAGTCTGACACAATTTAGTGACTAAACAAAAGCCCACGAAGCCTAAAAATTTTTGTATCTTTTTACCTTTTGACTCACTTTACCCATATCTTCCACCTTTAAATCCCTACCACTGACAGCCACCAATCTGTTCTCTGTATCTATGAGCTTGTTTTTAGTCTTTGGATTTTTTTGGATTCTACATATGAGTGATATTACAGTTTTTGTCTTTATCTGTCTGACTGATTTCACTTATCATATTGTTCTCAAGGTCCATCCATGCAACATTTCACTCTTTTTTATGGCTGAGTAATATTCCATTGCGTGTATGTATATCTCTCTCTATAATATGTGTGTGTATATATACATATATATACCACAATGTCTTTCTCCATTTGTATATCAATGGACACTTAAGTGGTTTCCATATCTTAACTATTATAAGTAATGCTGCAATGGACATGGAATGCATATATCTTTTTGTGTTAGTATTCTTGTTTTCTTCAGACAAATACCCAGCAGTAGGATCACTAGATAATATGGAAGTTCTTTTTTTTTTTTTCTTTTCAATTTTTGAGGAAACTTGATACTGTTTTCCATAGTGGCTGTACCAATTCACATTCTCGCCAACAGTACAGAAGAGTTCCCTTTTCTCTATATCCACACCAACACTTGTTGTGACATCTTTCAGATATGACACTGAAAGATGAACTCCCCAGGTCTGTAGGTGACCAATATGCTACTGGAGAAAAGTGAAGAACTAACTCCAGAAAGAATAAAGAGATGCAGTCAAAGCAAAAACAACACCCAGTTGTGTATGTGACTGGTGATGGAAGCAAAATCTGATGCTATAAATAACAATATTGGGTAGGAACCTGGAATGTTAAGTTAATGAATCAAGGTAAGTTAGAAGAGGTCAAACAGAAGATGGCAAGAGTGAGTATCAACATTTTAGGAATCAGTGAACTAAAATGGACTGGAATGAGTGAATTTAACTCAGATGACCAATATATCTACTACTGCGGGCAAGGATTCCTTAGAAGAAATGGAGTAGCCCTCATAATCAACAAGAGTCTGAAATGCAGTTCTTGGGTGCAGTCTCAAAAACGACAGAATGATTTCTATTTGTTTCCAAGGCAAACCATTCAATATCACTGTAATACAAGCCTATGCCCCAGCCAGCAATGCTGAAGAAGCTGAAGTTGAATGGTTCTATGCTACAAGACCTTCTAGAACTAACACCCCAAAAAGATGTCCTTTTCATTACAGGGGATTGAAATGCAAAAGTAGGCAGTCAAGAAATACCTGGAGTAACAAGTAGATTAGGCCTTGGAGTACAAAATGAAGCAGGGCAAAGGCTAACTGAGCTTTGCCAAGAGAACGCACTGGTGATAGCAAACACCCTATTTTGACAACACAAGAGAAGACTCTATACCTGGACATCACCAGATGGCCAACACCGAAATCAGATTGATTATATTCTTTGAAGCCAAAGATGGAGAAGCTCTATACACTAAGCAAAAACAAGACTGGAAGCTGACTGTGGCTCAGATCATGAACTCTTTATTGCAAAATTCAGACTTAAATTGAAGAAAGTGGGGAAGACCACTAGACCATTCAGGTATGACCTAACTCAAATCCCTAATGATTATACAGAGGAAGTGACAAATAGATTCAAGGGATTAGATCTGATAGACAGAGTGCCTGAAGAATTATGGATGGAGGTTTGTGACATTGTACAGGAAGCAGTGTTCAAGACCATCCTCAAGAAAAAGAAGTGCAGGAAGGCAAAACTGTTGTCTGAGGAGGCCTTACAAATAGCTGTGAAAAGAAGAGAGGTTAAAGGCAAAGGAGAAAAGCAAAGATATAAGCATCTGAATGCAGAGTTCCAAAGAATAGCAAGGAGAGATAAGAAAGCCTTCCTCAGTGATCAATGCAAATAAATAAAGGAAAATAATAGAATAGGAAAGACTAGAGATCTCTTCAAGAAAATTAGAGATACCAAGGGAACATTTCATGCAAAGATGGGCTTAATAAAGGACAGAAATAGTATGGACCTAACAGAAGCAGAAGATATTAAAAAGAGGTGGCAAGAATACACAGAAAAACTATACAAAAAAGATCTTTATTACCCAGATAACCATGATGGTGTGATCACTCACCTAGAGCCAGACATCCTGGAATGTGAAGTCAAGTGGGCCTTAGGAAGCATCGCTACAAACAAAGCTAGTGGAGCTGATGGAACTCCAGTTGAGTTATTTCAAATCCTAAAAGATGATGCTGTGAAAGTGCTGCACTCAATATGCCAGAAAATTTGGAAAACTCAGCAGTGGCCACAGGACTGGAAAAAGTCAATTTTCATTCCAATTCTGAAGAAGGCAATGCCAAAAAAATGTTCAAATTACCACACAATTGCATTCATCTCACATGCTAACAAAGTAATACCTAAAGCTCTCCAAACCAGGCTTGAACAGTACGTGAACCGTGAACTTCCAGATGTTCAAGCTAGATTTAGAAAAGGCAGAGGAACCAGAGATCAAATTGCCAACATCAACTGGATCATCGAAAAAGCAAGAGAGTTCCATAAAAACATCAACTTCTGCTTTATTGACTATGCCAAAGCTTTTGACTGTATGGATCACAACAAACTGTGGAAAATTCTGAAAGAGATGTCAATACCAGACCACCTCTGCCACCTGAGAAATCTGTATGCAGGTCAAGAAGCAACAGTTAGAATTGGACATGGAACAACAGACTGGTCCAAAAAGGGAAAGGAGTACACCAAGTCTGTATATTGTCACCGTGCTTATTTAATTTATATGCAGAGTGAAAGTGAAAGTGAAGTCACTCAGTTGTGTCCCACCCTTTGCAACCCCGTGGACTATTGCCTACCAGGCTCCTCTGGCCATGGGATTATCCAGGCAAGAATACTGGAGTGGGATTGCTATTTCCTTCTCCTGGGGATCTTCCCAACCCAGGGATCAAACCTAGGGATCAAACCCAGGTCCCCCGCATTGCAGGAAGATGCTTTGACCTCTGAGCCACCAGGGAAGCTATATGCAGAGTACATCATGTGAAATGCTGGGCTGGAGAAAGCACAATCTCGAATCAAGGTTGCTGGGAGAAATATCAAAAACCTCAGATATGCAGATGACACCACCCTTACGGTAGAAAGGGAAGAATTAAAGAGCCTCTTTGATGGAGGTGAAAGAGTAGAGAGAGAAAGTTGGCTTAAAACTCAACATTTAGAAAATTAAGATCATGGCATCCAGTCCTATCACTTCATGGCAAATAGATGGAGAAACAATGGAAACAGTAACAGACTTTATTCTTTTGGTCTCCAAAATCACTGCAGATGGTGGCTGCAGCCATGAAATTAAAAGACGCTTGCTCTTTGAAACACAAGCTATGACCAACCTAGACAGCATATTAAAAAGCAGAGGCATTACGTTGCCAACAAAAGTCCATCTAGTCAAAGCTATGGTTTTTCCAGTAGTCATGTATGGATGTGAGAGTTGGACTATAAAGAAAGCTGAGTGCTGAAGAATTGATGCTTTTGAACTGTGGTGTTGGAGAAGACTCTTGAGAGTCCCTTGGACTGCAAGGATATTCAACCAGTCCATCCTAAAGGAAATCAGTCCTTAATATTCATTGGAAGGACTGATGCTGAAGCTGAAGCACCAATACTTTGTCCACCTGATGTGAAGAGCTGACTCATTGAAAAGACCCTGATGCTGGGAAAGATAGAAGGGAGGAGGAGAAGCGGACAAAGGAGGATGAGATGGTTGGATGGCATCACCGATTTCATGGACGTGGGCTTGAGCAAGCTCCTAGAGTTGATGATGAACAGGGAAGCCTGGCGTGCTGTTGTCTGTGTGTAACAGAGTCGGACACGACTGAGGGACTGAACTGAACTGCATACTTGTTATTTCTTATCTTTTAGATAATAGCCGCTTTGACACATGTGAGATGATCTCATTGTGGTTCACCCTGATGATTAATGATGTTGAATGTCTTTCCACTGAGTTTCTTTTCAGACATCTTGAGGCTTGGGGATTTCTACGATGTGTAGGTGACATACATTTACTCTAAATTTCTGCATAGTAAGGACACATGGAGGCTTTTTTTTTTTTAAACACAGAATCCAGATAGACTGTCTATATTATCCTTGGGTTAGTGCTGTAGGCTGAATAATGCTTGCCAAATTTTAGGTCCTAATCCCTGGAAATCGTGATCGTTACCTTACATGGTAAGAAAGAATTTGCAGATGTTTTTAAATTAAGGAATTTGAGATTGGAAGATTATTCCATATTATTCAACTGGACCTAAATGTAATCACAAGTGTTCTTACAAAAGGCAGACAGATAGAAACTTGACTACACAGGAAAGAAGTCAATGTGATAATGGCAGCACTACTGGGGTGATGGTCTTTGAAAACACAGGAAGTGTTCGTGAACCAAGGGATTCAAGACATACAGAGCTACAAAGTAGAAAAGGCAAGAGAAGGAATTGTTCTCTAGAGTTTCTGGAGGAAACAGTCCTGCCAACACCTTGATTTTAGACTGCTGATCCCCAGAAATGTGAGAGGATAAATGGGTGTGATTTTTCCACTAAGTGTGGTAATTTTTTTAAAAGGAGTAACAGGAAACGAATAAAGCTGGTAAGCAAAGTTTTTCTAGTCTTCTGGCTGAGAGTTCAGTAATTCAAAAGTCTCTGCAGGACAAACCGACTGGGTTTTCATGAAGGCTGGTAATGAGGATGTTGTTGTTTCCACCAAGTTAGGCTGGGAAGACATCAAATGACAAAATTCCACAGGTCCTGTGATTGCAAATCAGTCTCAAGACAAGGGGGAAAAGAGACAAGAATCCAAGATTCTGAACTTTTTATTTGACTAGCCCAATCAATGGCTCCGGGTGCTCTATCATCGTCAGAGTAGTAGGGATAGAAGGCGGTTGTTGTATTCCACATGTTTTATAAATCACCACATGGACAGAAAAAGCACGTTAGGTAAATTAAATTACACACCTCAATTTTCTCATCTATAAATGGAATGATTAATGATGCTTCTGTCACAAAATTATGGTGAGGCTCCAATTTTTAGATGCCGAATGTCAAACACTTGAATGTATATGCATATGTATATATATGCCTGTATGCCTTAGCTTTGCAGACAGACCCAGTGTCCCTGGAGAGACTTGACCCAGGGTTCTTGTCCAAGGATTATGAGAAGAGAAGTGAATGACTCAAAAATATTTATAAGAAGAGTGAAGACTTACAAGGAAACACAAGTTTTTCCATCACAAAGATTTGGAAAATGAGATTCTGTTAGTTTTGGAAGCAGAAGGGGCTAGCTTAAAATAGAAAATGCTAGTGTGATTGCTGTGCTGTTCATTCAACAAACATGTGTCTGCAGGGTAGCACCCTATACAAGGCTAGATGCCAAGGGCTGTGAGGAAGATAGACATCAGCAGCAGCCACACCCCGGCCATTTATGTCACACCTGAGCAAACTCTTGTAACAGTTCACGACAGTGCAAATGAGTCTCGCAGGCTCTAAGGTGGAGGGTCCGGAAACTACTTATTAGCGTTTTGCAGATGAAGAAACTGACTCTAAGGTTTAACAGGGTCAGAGCTGGCTCTCAACCCAGTCTCCTAATTCACTTCAGTTGACTCGGTGTCACAGACAAGATGAGATCCCTGATCTCGGAGTGCTTA
Organism: Antilocapra americana; assembly: GCA_007570785.1. Classification (NCBI taxonomy): domain Eukaryota; kingdom Metazoa; phylum Chordata; class Mammalia; order Artiodactyla; family Antilocapridae; genus Antilocapra; species Antilocapra americana. The sequence continues at coordinate 23,414,455 of ML664161.1, forward strand.
CAACCTAGCAAGGAAGACGGGACAGAGCAAAAAACAGTAGGGGCAAGGGGAGTACTACAGGGTAAAATGTGACCAGTGCAACATATAAAAGGAGAAGGATAAGGGCGTTGGGAAGCTAGGAAGGCTGTGCCTGGTGAGGCGAAACCAGAGGCTCAATGGAGGGGCGTTAAATTACATACTTCAAAACTCATCACTGTGAAAAATAGAAACCAGTAAGCCAACACCAACACTAATGGTTCAGACTCTGTCAGCATGTTGCACTGTATTCTCCCTTCCACAAACAATTATGACTTGCATATTATGTACGGGGAATTGATCACACTGAAAAGAAAATGCAACATAGCCACGGAGTCAGCCTGGTTTGGGGGAAGGAGTGGCGCACTGCTCACCAGGAGACCTGCAGTCCAGCCCTGATGCCAGCACCGACCTTGCGTCATGCGTTTCCCCTTCAGGTTTGCTTCCTTCTCCCACACATCAGGACTATAAGATTCCCTGGCTGCTCTAACATTCTAAATTTGAATAAAGAGAATGTTTATTTATGCTGTTGTCTTCTCTTTTATTATTCATTCTTGTTTTCGTGTCTCAAATTATTATGTTTTTCTTCTCTCTTTTTCTCATTTCTTTCTCTTCCCTTTCTTTGGGAACTGCTCCCCCCCCACACTCCCTGCCCTCCCCCATGGTTATTCTCCTTCTCACGTTCAGTGTCTGCGTATTTTCTCCCTCATTACCTAAGCACATGTAAATTGGCCATGTGCTGATGCGGAAGCAATTTTTTTTTAAATTGGTTAAAATGCACCAACGTCAAAAATGACGAATTCTTCCACTTTTGGACTCCTCAATGATTTTAATCATCTCAAGTCAGTCATTTAGGAAATGACAGCATGAGAACCAAATTCCCTTAGCATCAAATCTTTCATTTTGTCTTTTGATGGTGTGTGTGTGTGGTGTTTGCCTAAATTGTTAGTGGGTTTGTGCATCATTTAACTCATCAAGTAGCACTGAACACCTGCTGTGTACCAGTATTGGCTGGGTAGGTGGAGATGGGAAAGATTTAAACCAAAAAAAAGGAACAATCCCTAGTGTCTAGCTGGAATGGAATTTGGGTGCTTGGTGGATAAAAGCATGTAAAAATGGTTAGAAGTAAAGAAGGAACTTAAGATGCAAAATAAGGGTATTTTGACCCCAGACCCAGGAATGCTTGACTCTTGTCTTAGGAAAGAGTTTTTGGGGTTTTTAACTGAAAACACAGTAAACAGCAGCAGCAGAGAAAATTGCCACCTTGCCACTGAGGTCCTGGCCTGATAATTCCTAATAAAGGATGTCTATTACAAGCTGATTTAGAAAACATGAGTTAAGCCTATTTTTTTTTTTTTTTTGGTTTTCAAATTTTATTTTATTTATTTATTTATTTATTTTATTTTTTTATTATTGTTTTTGCCATACATTGTCATGATATCACCATGGGTTTACATATGCTTCCCCTCCGGATCCTCCCTCCCTCCTCCCTCCCCCCCGGGAAATCTCGCTGCACCAGTCCAGAGCATCAATCCTGGGCTGGCGATTGATTAGACACATGACAATTAACATGCTTCAATGCCCTTCCCCCATATCATCCCACCCTTACCCTCATCCACAAAGTCCACGAGTTAAGCCTATTAACTGCCTTTCTAAGCACCAAATCTCTATCTTGGGACTCATACATTCAGGGATATCTATGCCAAAAAATAAAGAAAGAGAATTGCTCCCAGAGGGACCTTAAACTTGCTTACACATTCAGACATGAATGGAAGTCAAAGGCCAACAAAAATGCTCAGTCTGGCCTCGGGCCAGGCTTTACCTGGGTTTCAGGCAAAAAAGCAGGAGAGCACACATCACAACCTGCTGCTATGCAAGGCACAGTGAGCCTGGCCGCAAGAGAGCTGGGGCGATTGAATGTCCTGGCTCTGGACAATTAGTCAATTCTTCTATCTTAGAAATGGGGGTAACCAGAGGGGGTACACTCTCTGCCACCCCACTCCCCATCAGAGCAGGAAGAGGTACAGACCTGAAGTATTGGTTTGGTCAAAAAGTTAATTTAGGGTTTTCCATAAAATGTTATGGGGAAAAACCAAAGGAAATTTTTGGCCAACCCAAATATAAAACTTGAATGAGTTAATGGGAAGAACAAAAGCATTCCCTTCTCCAACAGGGTGCTGGATGAAGGACATTATTAAGAAGAAATTCAGTATGGAGTTGCTGTTGTTCAGTTGCTCATTCATTTCTGACTCTTTGTGACCCCTTGGACTGCAGCATGCCAGACTTCCCTGTCCTTCTCTATCTCCTGGAATTTGTTCAAACTCATGTCCATTGAGTCGATGATGCCATCTAACCATCTCATACTCTGTCACCTTCCTTCTCTGAGTACCCTCAATCTTTCTAAACATCAGGGTCTTTTCTAATGAGTCTGCTCTTTGCATCAGGTGGCCAAATTATTGGGGCTTTAACTTCAGCATCAGTCCGTCTAGTGGATATATAGGATTGATTTCCTTTAGGATGGACTGGTTGATATTCTTGCAGTCCAAGGGACTCCCAAGAGTCCTCTCTAGCACCACAATTCAAAAGCATCAATTCTTTGGTGCTCAACCTTCTTTATGGTCCATCCCTACATGACTACTGGAAAAACCATAACTCTTTGGACCTTGGCTGGGAAAGTGATGTCCCTGCTTTTTATATGCTATTTATATTTTTCTTCCAAGGAGCAAGCCTCTTTTAATTTCAAAGCTGCTGTCACCATCTGCAGTGATTTTGGAGCCCAAGAAAATAAAGTTTGTCACTGTTTGCACTTTTTTCCCATCTATTCACCATGAAGTGATGAGACTGGATGCCATGATCTTAGTTTTTTGAATGCTGAGTTTTAAGCCAGGTTTTTCACTCTCCTCTTTCACTTTCATCAAGAGGCTCTTTAGTTCTTCTTCACTTTCTGCCATTAGGGTGGTGTCATCTTCATATCTGAGGTTATTGATATTTCTCCTGGCAATCTTGATTCTAGTTTGTGATTCATCCAGCCTGGCATTATCACATGATGTACTCTACATATAAGTTAAATAAGCAGGGTGACAATATACAGCCTTCACATACTCCTTTCCCAATTTTGAAACAGTTTGTAATTCCATGTCCAGTTCTGTTGTTTCTTGACCTGCATACAGGTTTCTCAGGAGGCAGGTAAGGTGGTCTGGTATTCCCATCTCTTTAAGAATTTTCTACAGATTGTTATGATCCACAGAGTCAAAGGCTTAGCATAGTCAATGAAGCAGAAGTAGATGTTTTTTTTTTTTCTGGAATTAATTTGCTTTTTCTATGATCTAACAGATGTTGGTAGTTTGATCTCTGGTGCCTCTGCCTTTTCTAAATCCAGCTTGTGCATCTGGAAGTTCGCAGTTCATGTACTATTGAAGCCTCGCTTGAAGGATTTTGAGTGTTACCTTGCTAGCATGTGGAAATGAGTGCAATTGTATGGTAGTTGGAATGTTCTTTTGCATTGCTTTTCTTTGGGATTGGAATGAAAACTGACCTTTTCCAGTCCTGTGGCCACTGCTGAGTTTTCCAAATTTGCTGGCATATTGAGTGCAGCACTTTAACAGCACCATCTTTAGGATTTGAAATAGCTCAGCTGGAATTCCATCACTTCCACTAGCTTTGTTCATAGTGATGCTTTCTAAGGCCCGCTTGGCTTCATACTCCAGGATGTCTGGTTCTAAAGTGAGTGACCATATCATCATGGTTATCCAGGTCATTATGATTTTTTTTTTTGTATAGTTCTTCTATGTACTCTTGCCACCTCTTCTGCTTCTGTTAGGTCCTTACCATTTCTGTTCTTTATTATGTCCATCTTTGCTTGAAATATTCCCTTGGTTTTCCTTTAGCATCTCCAATTTTCTTGAAGAGATCTCTAGTCTTTCCCATTCTATTGCTTTCCTTCAGTTCTTCACACTGTTCGCTTAAGAAGTCTTTCCTATCTTTCCTTGCTGTTCTCTGGAACTCTGCATTCAGTTATTTTTATCTTTCCCTTTCTCCTTTTCCTTTCACTTCTCTTCTTTTCTCAGCTATTTTTAAGGCCTCCTCAGACAACCCCTTTGCCTTCTTGCATTTCTTTTTCTTTTGTTTTGATCCCCACCTCCTGTACAATGTTATGAACCTCTGTCCATAGTTCTTTAGGCACTCTGTCTACCAGATCTAATCCTTTGAATTTATTTCTCACCTCTATTGTATCAAACCCAGTTCAGGTTACATGAGCAAGTTCAGGAAAGTGAGCAAAGAACTGTAACAGGAGAATATGGTGAAATTATATTCTGATTTCTGAGTAAATGCCCCAATGAGCAGAGTGGCTCACTTAATGCCACATTGTAGATCTGAGGCCCAAACCGAGGTTCTGGCCCCAGGTCTGGAGTTCTTCACATTTCACCATGGCTGCCAGGGTGATAGGTACCCGTCTGTGCAATGCATAGCTTCAAAGTCATACCAGGTGGAGAGAGCACCTGGGGAAAGGCTGAGCATAAAAGATGAGATTTTCATCTCAGCAGAACAGAGGAAAATGAAAAGAGCATGTCAAGGGCCTAAGCAGTGATGAGGGGGGGACCAGGTTGGTTTCCCAAGAAGGCCCCAAGTCAGAAGTCAGAAGATGAGACCAAGGTGGGGTTTAATTGCAGACAAAGTAGGAGCCAGCCCCTGGGCCGGTGTGACCATATCAGAGGGCTCTTGCAGCCAGCTCACCTAGCGCTGCATTCTCCAGCTAATGCAAGAAGACTTCAGAGAATCTACTGGCATGCTCTGGGTTGCTACATCCATTTATGAAAAATACTGTCCTGAACTGAAAACAAACCTTTAGCTCGCCTTACCTGGAGAGAGAGATAGGCCCTTTCAGAAAGTATAAGTGATATGAGAGTTTCTACCTCCCTGTACCTTCAGCAGGCACTCCATAAATGTTTGATCTGCTCACGCCACATCTGAAAGTGGACATAGATATGTCTTATATACTGACGGTAACATGGGGTTATTATAGACATAGTACCTATAAAAGTGGAATCAGGACAATCACCTTCCTGGAGCATCAGTATGTTCATAAATCAGGGAGCCAGGGAGCTTAACTTAAGCCCCGGGGTTCAGAGTTTTTATCAGGGTCTTATTGACAGAAAATTGAATATGACCATGCATATAACACTGTGGTTTCCAAGTGTGATGACGATTTGAAGGCTGGGGTGGCCCCTTATTAGTTCCGTGGGTCCAGGCAAATTGTTGCACTTCTCTGACCTTCAGTTTCCTCATCTATAAAGTGAAGGTAAACAATACCTACTTCCATCTATTCATCTAAGGATAAGATAAACAACATTTGGACACGGTGTATGTTCAGTGAGAAGTGCCATTACTCTTGGGGTTGTTCGTTATCCTATACATTATAAAATATACTTATTACCTGCTCTAGAACAGTGATTTGCAAATTTTATTATGCATAAAAATCATTTATGGAGTTTGTTAAAAAATCTGCTATCTCAGTCCCATATCACTTCAAAAGATTCTTAGCTGGGACTATAAAACATGCATCCCTGGTGTCTCTGATCACCCTCTGAAAAATATTGCCATTAAAATATGACCACTTTGTGTTCATAGCTCAAAACTATGCAGGTCAAGCTTATATCCATAAGATTTCCAACTCCTCTTCCTTACCATTCCCTCCAACCCTAAACAGAGAGGAGGTAAAAGGTGTTTAAAATAAGCTGCTGTTGTTATTAGTGTCATCTTTGGGAATTTCAGTGTGCAGCAGTGGGCTTCCTTCATAGCTCAGTTGGTAAAGAATCTGCCTGCAGTGTGGGAGACCAAGGTTCGATCTGTGGGTTGAGAAGATTCCCTGGAGAAGGCAATGGCTACCCACTCCAGTATTCTTGCCTGGAGAATCCAATGGACAGGCAAACTTGGCAGGCTCCATGGGGTTGCCAGAGTCAGTCACGACTCAGTGACTAAACCACCACCACCGCCAAGTACAGCAGTGTTCAACTTTGGCAGCAGAGTCTAGTCATTTGGACGGCTTTCAACCATCCCAATGCTAAGGCCACACCCCAGGCCAATTAAGTGAGGATCTCTGGATGGCCTTAGGTATGAAGGTTTTGGAAGCTTACCAGGTGATTTCGGTGTATATCTAAGTTGAGAATCACTGCTGTAGATCCACTTTTCCATCTTCCCTTGAACTCTCCCTCCCCTAGTTTCCCCCCCTTGCCTGATATCTGGGTATTTCCTCTCTTTCAACTTTTGCCTATCTTCACTAAACAAGTTTCATTTCACTGTCATATTTCCTGATCCACTGATGCCTCTTACTGGGCTCCCCTTGGCATTGATGTCCTACTCACAACTTCTGTTCACACTCATAAGATACAACCCTGGAGTTCTAGGAGAGTTCTACTCTATCTTCAGAGCGAGGATCAGATAGGAACATGCAACTGTCTTTCAAACACGTCATGATTGCCTCCCAATTGAATATTTACCCCACTCTTGCCTACTCATCCTACTAGAACTCAGGCCAACATCTCCTTCTCTGTGAAGCCATCTCTATCTATCCTACGGCCCTGGTACAAAGACTCCTATTCTTGACTTTATTAATGACATCTACATTATGTGTTAGGACATTATATTTTATTACGAGAGGGGAAAGTGTTTTGATAACAATAACCACTGGAACTTCTTGTGAGAAAGAAACTGTACTTGTTTTGAAAATTATGAGTGTTTGGGATAGAAATTTATACCAAGAGAGATGTAAAACAGATCAGAACTACTTTGCTCAAAATCCAGGATAAATTTTTTATTAATCCAGGAGGAATATAAGAGGTCAGCCACTCTGTAATGTGATCCATCCCTGATTTCTTTAATACCCTAACTAAGCTCTATGCTACAGTGTGCTTGTCACTCAGTCTTGTCCTACTCTTTGTGACCCCATGAATTATCACCCAGCAGGCTCCTCTGTCCATGGGGATTCTCCAGGCAAAAATACTGGATTGGGTTTTCATGCCCTGCTCTAGGGGGTCTTACCAGACTAGGGATTGAACCCAGGTCTCCTGCATTGCAGGCAGATTCTTTACCAACTGAGCTACCAGGAAAGCCCCAAATAAGCTCTATGAGCCTTTACAAAATATTTGATAAAAGTAGATTTCTTGGAACACTGCTAAAGGGTCTGAGTCCAGAGTATTACAGGGAAAGACAGGTCGTGTGGATACTGGCTTAGATACAAGCAGTAAGCAGAGACCTCTAACGGAAATCTTAAGGAGCAATTTGGAATATTACAGGATGCGGGATTTGAATTAAGACCAAGTTTAACCAACCCTCTGAGGAGCGCCATGGTCTCAAAGGTATCTGGATTATGTCTGAGCATTCTGTATGTATACTGAACTGTGAGCTTTCTAATGGCAGGACCTAGCTCCACTATATCCAGGTTCTAATGCCTAGCCCAATTCTTGGCACATGGGATGCTCTTAATAAATGTTTGTAAAATGAACAATACAGGAAACATATAATATAGGACTTATCCTAAGGTCAAAGTAAACATCAGTCTTCTGTCTGTGGCTATTTTGTGGCTAACTAAATTCACTTTCATTAACTACGTAGATGTTATTGAACTTCTTTCTCCAAACTCTGTTACTCAAAATTTGATTAATTTGAGCTCAGAATGACATTTCAGAACCCCCTATTCCCAAACACATAGCTCATCAGAAATGCCTCCTACTATTTACAGATTTGCTTCATTGAAATATGATGATGCCAGGCAGACAGCAATGTGTGTTCAGTGGAATTCAATTTTCCTGATCACTGGCTCCATCGATCAGTCTGTTTGCAAAGGGCTGATGCAAGCATCAATACACCTCGTGTAGAAGATGGGTGAGTCGCTTCTATTATTTCTGCATGTGAAAAGGGTTGTAGACTCTAATGATGGGATTCTGGAAGATCACTTTATTGTTGTTGTTTTAAGCTTTATTGAGTTTCTATCATGAGCCAGGAGTTTTTACTATGTGTTCATATTTAATCTTTATGCTTGACATTTTTGTGACTGAAAAATCTGAGATAGAGGACTTAGGGAGAATTGTTTGTGGTTATAGAGCTGGCAATGTGTAAAGCCAGGATTCAAATGTAGTTCTTTTGGTTCCCAAAGTGAGTTACCATCCATTATGTTGTTTTTCTTCTTGAGAGTTATCTTAGGACCAAAGCAAGTGAGCAGAGGGAGTGACTGAAAAGGGAATCTGAGACAAGTTGAGCAGGAAGAATAGTAATGGTGGTTTATTGTTCATCATACTCATTGCCTCTCAACCCCTCCTGAGACACCCATTGTACCTACATAGACATTTGTCTCCATAGCCGGAAGGCCACACTTGGCCACTGGCCAGTTCCTCCTCGTGTGATGTGCCCTCCCAGAGGGTACACACTTGGCACCTATACTTTGTACAGCACCCAGACCCAGAGGAGCAAACATAGTCTAGAAAGAAGGTGCATTGATGGCAGTGGTAGGGAAAAGTAGAAGTCCAGGGAAGAAGTCTTTGTGGATCCCATGGGAAAGCAGCTTTCTTTTTGGGTTTATGAGAGGGCGTGACCTGGGCATCTGATCAGACAGAGGGCAAAACACAAGGAAGGAACCTCCCAGAATCCTAGAATATCTGGTAGTGGTGCTAACCCAAATCCAACTCAGGCTAAAATATGCATTGTATCCTTCTTTTTCTAATTTAGGCAGAGTCAGAAAAATACCTCTGTGAGACCTGCCACAACTCCATCAAATTATGGGACACTGACTACTGTATCTTTCCAACTTTAGGAAACTTTCCTTGTTGTTCATAATTGTGCCAACATTTATCTGTTAACCTATAACTACTTTCAAGTCATGAAATGCATGGAAAATCTCAAAGGGAGCTTGTTTTTTTGACCAATAAGCAAAGTCTGAGAAAAGTAGAAGCATGCTTCTCTTTTCAGGTAATAATTCTAGGTAATAAGACCAAAGCTGATCAATAACTGACCTCAATTTCTCTGAAAACTGAATTGTGCACCATGAATATTCCCTCTGCAAGTAGGTAGTTTTTCAAAGCCATCACTTTCTGAATATTTTCATAGACCTTTTGATTTGTCTGCAGGGCCTAGTTAACGAAGAAAAGGATTACTCATTAGACATATAGCAAACCTGAAGTCAGTTGGAGTGATACCATTATTTCCATTTCACAGATGAAGAAACTGAGGCTCACAGAGTATACCTGAATTATTAAAGTTCACACAGGTAAATAATGGTGTCACTGGGATGACAGCTGTGTACCTTATTGCTCAGTTTAATATCATGCTGTACATTAATGCTTGACTCCTGCCAGCTTCTTATGATCACAGTTATATTTTATCATTCAACCCTGCATCCTTAAAATTTGAATCCTATTAATTTCTCCTAGAAAAATAAACCAGGTTAGGTACAAACTGCTGTTTTTAAATATAAGCTGATTCTACTTTGAAAAGAGAAACTTGAGGAAGCCTTTCTGGTGGGCAGGCAACAGTCATGGCAGGTTCAGTGTCTGAAAATCCAATATGGATTTCAACATTCAGGTTAATAAGCAAAGAGTCTTAGATAATCTTTCAAATCTTATTCAAGGCTAACTCCTGTTTTCAAATTGGCTGATAAAGTTCAGTTATACTCCCGGTCAAAATAAACACTCTAGGTCAAATATTTCACTATTTTGCTCTTGCTCAGGCTAAATATTTTATCCCTTTTGGACAGCAAATGTGTGTGTGTGTGTGTGTGTGTGTGTGTGTGTGTGTGTGTGCACGTGTGTGCATGCCTGTACTCTATTTCCAAGCCCTAGTAATTACAAGGTAAATTTTAAAGCAAACACTATACAAGTTGTCTTGAAATCGGTTAATCATCTTAACTGATATCTTGTGTTCCAGTTGCAAAAAAGAAGGAGAACGGGGAATAGAAATATTTGAAAAGACATAAACGGGTAGAGTGTTATATCAACACTGACACATACAGCATAAATAATCTCTCGAATACATAAAGTATACTACAGCTTACAAAGTGCTTCCACCCACAAAACATCTCTACTGTAACTCTCAGTGCTACCCCATGTATGAAGTAGGCAGAATAAGTATAAATAGCATTATTTTAAAAATCAGAAAACAGAAAGACTTAGATCTAGAGTCTTGATTAGGAGCCTTGAGTCCAGAATGTTTTCTATACTGTCATTTCCACATCTATTAGCCTTCATTTACATAGTGTTTACCAATAGAAGAAACCATTAAAGGGCTTTATGTTGACTCACTTAATGTCTAAAATGCCTAGATATACTCTGATTAAAAATGCAATTTGAATTTTTTATGTAAACCAACCAAAATATAATTCACAGTGGGAATGGGTGGGCATTCATTACCAAAAAATGTTAATGTTGGTATGTGAATGGCACAAGTTTAAATGGTTTGTGCTGCATTTGCTCAACACTAAACACTCTTCAAAATGCTTTCCCCCATACAATGCCTTTTGATCCTCACCAGATCCGCATTTGACACAGCAGGGAAGCTGAGGCTCTGTCTCCCAGAGCTCAGTCACATTAGCCATATTTCAACAAGAAGCTACACTGTTAGTGCTGGTGGGTGGTAGACGTTGGAGGGGAATTGGGAAGGGAAAAAGTAAGGGGTGGGGGAAGAACCCAAGGGGTAGAGAATGGCTCAGAGGACAAAGTCCTCCAAGCAAGGTGAAGGCTCACTTTGAGGGGCCCAGAGTCAAGATGAGGCTTTCTCTTGCTTTGTGCTTCAGCCTTCACTGAGTCCAGCCTTCTCACTTTCCAGATTTATTCTCTTTCATCTTGAACCTTTTATGTGCTTAAGAGGCCATGCACACAGATATTCTCTTCACAGGCATCTTGTAACTATCTGCAGGCACACTCTAGGGCCTGATAAGGAGAGAGGGCTGGTAGGGTGGGAGCTGGGAGACCAGCGGCCCTTGTCTCTAGCGGTAGCCTGATGTGTGCGTGTTGGGGGAGGGGATAATTCACAGGCTGCACAGCCTCAAACGTGTGGGTGAAAGGTGCAGTTGTCCTCTTGATCATGGTGACGGCTTGCCACACCCATGCCTGAGTGCCAGGGCCATCTCACTCAACACTATAGCACTGGTGTCTTGGTCAAGGTGAGGTCACAGTTCGTGGGCCAGGACTTGAGGGTTCTAACCACCTCTTGGCAAGACTGCCCAGTCTTGTCATTTAATTTTTAACTTCAACAATCATTTATCAAATACTGAAAGTGAGCACCATACCAAGATCTGGGAACAGAAGTAGACTTTCATTTATTATAACTTATTTTATATTTTATTTAACTTGTTATAAATTAATATATATATAATATTCACTATATACTAAACACTGCTCTAACTGCTTTTTTCCTAATTTAATCATCACTCCCCATTTCACGGGTAAGAACACTGAAACATAGAAAAGTTAAGAAGCTTGCCTGAGGTCATATTGCTAGTGACTGTGAGAACTGGAAATTGAATCCATGCTGCAAAAGTTCAGGCTAAATGGTGAGAGACTTTATTTTGGGGGGCTCTAAGATCCCTGAAGATAGTGACTGCAGCCATGAAATTAAAAGATGCTTGCTTCTTGGAATAAAGCTATGACCAAACTAGACAGCATATTAAAAAGCAAAGGCATTACTTTGCCGGCAAAGGTCCATCTAGTCAAAGCTGTGGTTTTTCTAATAGTCGTGTATGGATGTGAGAGTTGAACTATAAAGAAAGCTGAGCGCTGAAGAACTGATGCTTTTGAACTTTGGTGTTGGAGAAGACTCTTGAGAATCTGTTGGACTGCAAGGAGTCCAGTCCACCCTAAAGGAAATCAGTCCTGAATATTCATTGGAAGGACTGATACTGAAGCTGAAACTCCAATACTTTGTCCACCTGATGTGAAGAACTGACTCATTGGAAAAGACTGCTGGGAAAGATTGAAGGTGGGAGGAGAGGGGACGACAGAGGATGAGATGGTTGGATGGCATCACCGACTCAATTGACATGAGTTTGAGTAAAATCTGGGAGTTGGTGATGGACAGGGAGGCCTGGCGTGCTGCAGTCCATGGGGTCACGTAGAGTTGGACATGACTGAGTGACTGAACTGAACTGAAATGTTTGTAACCACTGTCTTTCAAAATCTCTGCCCTAAATAAGTTGTAGTCCAGAGTGCCAGACAATATTTAGACATGACAGAGTAAAATGATTGTTGTAATAGAGATATGTGCAGAGTGCTATGGAAATTTAAACAAGCTGTACTGCCCCACACTTCTCCAGTCCTGGCAGCTGTATCCCTGGTCTCCTCGCACCCTATTCTCACCAGGTCTCCTACTGACCTAGTTCCATATCTGACAAAGAGACCAACTCTATCACTGTCAGGGTGGGGGGTAGGGGGCTTCAGCTTCCTAGGCCAGGAGGGCAGGCACTGGCATGCGGACAGTCTTGTCTCTGGTCCTGCTTAGGTTTTTGCTCTCTAAATGGGTGCCTTCAGCCTTAATCTTCTGACCAAGCCCCATGTCATATCACTAGTCCAATAGATTCCACTTCTGCCTTGGCCCCTGCTGGGGCTCTTGGGAAAGTGTGCTAGTTTCTTGTTTCTGGTGGAAGGGGATCTGGCTGTAACATTTCAGTTCTCATCCAGGATCAAGGTTCAGTGCACTCTTTCAGCTACTCTTCCCCTCTCTTGGCTTTGAGTATGTCCTCCAATGCTTGGACCTAGAGGATGACCTTCTCTACAGAAGAGCACCTCTTCTCATTGAATGGTCACTGGGTATTTTTCTCATGAGAACTTCTAAACAAGCTCCTGAGGTCTGGCATGCCTTTAGGAATGAGGCTCTGCCATCTCTCTCCAGGCTTCTCTCCCTTTCTACATCTGAGGTCCTGAGACTTCTGACTGATGTCACCACCATTGCTTGCCTGTACCAGACACCCCCTTACCACTCTTCTTAGTCAATCAGGGCCAGGGCCAGCATCTCTCTCCACACCCTACACATGCTCTGCTCCATCTATCGCAGCCCTCCCCTGTCCTCTGCAGCTGGTTCTGCAAGACTCTCCTAATGTCTCCTCCAGAGGCCTCTTCAATTACCAGTAATTTGTCAGCAAGCTTCACACTTGGACTGTCTGTTTATATCAGAGTCTAGTCATTGATCTCACCTTATTATTACCATTTTTTTTTATGTTTTTGTCTCAAGAAAATCAGCCCTTCCTAACATGTAAGACACTGGCATTTTTCACTTAGCTTTTTCTTCTAGATCCATGAAACAGGGGCTCCAATTGTATATTATATAATCTAGAGGAACAGGAGATAAAAATTCACTCCCAAAATGCTATGATAAATATATTCGACATTCTTTGACTGTTTAAGATGTGCTAGGCATCCACTACATACTTTTATTCACTTTCTCAGCTATCCTTAGAAAGTTATATGAAATTGGTTATTATAACCATTTTACAAATGAAGAAACTGAGGCATGAAAAATTAAATACTTTGATGGTGACACAGCTAAGAAGTGGAGGCTGCTGCTGGTAAGTCATTTCAGTCGTGTCCAACTCTGTGCAACCCCACAGATAGCAGCCCACCAGGCTCTGCTGTCCCTGGGATTCTCCAGGCAAGAACACTGGAGTGGGTTGCCATTTCCTTCTCCAATGCATGAAAGTGAAAAGTGAAAGTGAAGTCATTCAGTCGTGTCCGACTCTTTGAGACCCCATGGACTGCAGCCTACCAGGCTCCTCCATCCATGGGATTTTCCAGGCAAGTGTGGCTAGTTATTAAAGCCAAGTCTGTCTGCCTCTAAAGTCAGTTCTAACCACCAACATTCTTCTTTCTTCATTTCTTCCTTCTGAGCCTTGTTTTCCTTACTGTAAAATAAGGGAGTAAAATGAATCACAGGGCTACAAAAGTCTGTTTCAGCTTGAGAAGAACGTGTATCTAGCAGCAAAAATCAGAGTTCATATGACACTGTCTTGCTTGCATCCTGCTTCATCTTTTTCCTGGAGAGGCAGCAACACTGTCTTCCAGCTCAACGGGTGTCCTTTGAAGGAGGGGGCTGTACAATCTCGGAGGCTTGAAGAAGATTATATTCAGTCCCGCAGTGACTTTCTTATAACTGCAGCAACTTAGTGTCTTATACCTATTAGGAGCTTAATAATTTTTAGGAAAAAATGGAAAGGTTAGAGTTTGGAAAACTTGTAGCCAAGAGAAACCTGAAGGCATGTCTTCATCTAACTTTAAAACTAGCTCTGATTTGGAGTTAAGATAGTTTTGAGGCTACTCAGTGATCCAGCCAATGGAACCTCCCTCACCACCACCTGGCACTCCCCCACCCCCTACAAAAAATAAAACAACAACAAAAACTTCTTAGAGTAGGAAGGACTTGAGAGATCATACTACATGATGTCTTCATTTTGCATATGGGTGAACTCAGCCCAGGAGAGGATCCAGGTGCCTGGTGACTCAGTCACAGGACGGTATCCTGAATTGTTCTAGCTATTTTTATTGAGAGTTTCTTTGCCATTAACATTTTTGCTGCAAGCATTTTTGCCGCAAACATTCTCACCGGTTAACTAATTGGCCTTCAGGCAATTCTGCTGTGGAAGAGACAATCACTGGTTGACAATTTTTGGCTTGCACTTGGTTTCAACTGGTGGAAAGGAATCAGTGTTTCTTCCAGTTAGCAATGTCACTGATGGCTTTATTGAGCTGAGGATGATTTACACCAAGAGTCGGTATATTTAGAGACACACTACATTGGAAAAGAAAGTATGAGGTCCTCAAAGGCGCAGAGTTGAACCTGTATTTCCTCTAGAACTTTGGAATGTCTGTCACTGGACACATGACAAGATGCCAAGAACAAGCAACAATATAGAGGCTTCCATAATGCAATACAAAGCTCAGTCACAAATATGCATCCTAGTATTTGGAAGTTGTTATCCCTAGTTCTTTTTGTTTTGTTTTGTTTTTGATTTTTTTTTTGGTGGGGGCATGCCATGGCTTGGGGGATCTTAGTTCCTGAACTGGGTTTGAGCTCACACCCTTGGTAGTGAAAGTGTAGAGTCCTAACCACAGGACCATGGGGGAATTCGTTAATGAAGGAAGAAATTTTAGCAAAAAAGAAAAAGTGCAAAGCTGAAACAGACCAATCAACAAGCAAAAAGAAAAATATATACACACTACGAATAAAGGAGTTGGAAGACAAATGCTCAGGTACAAACCACAAAATGTCATTTATTTGTACAGGATTACCATGAATCTACACACACTATAAACAGACTCAAATGTTTAATATTTTGCAATAAAGTCTTTTTGCTACTCATGTTTTATTAAGTCCTTCTTCGTGTCCCTCTTTTATTTTTCATGATTTTATCTTTCATGGAAAAATTGTCTTGTGATAAATAGGTTATCTCATGAAAATGTTTGCAGCAAGAAGGCTTGCAGCAAAGATGCTTTAGGTGAAAACACCCAATATGGTTATCATCATCTTGTGTTATAGTTAAGAAAACTCAATGTCAAGAGCTTAATGGTTGATAGTTTTTCTTGAATTATTGCATTCTATACAAATGAAGAAAGAACTGAAATCTGAATTGCAACACCACCTGCTCTCTGTGAATACTTGAGCAGTTTTTGCTTTCACACCCACTGGCTACATCTTCCAGTTAAATGCTCTGCAGGAAAGCCCTTCATCTCCAAGGCGACACTATAATTTTTTGCAATCACTGCTTATACTGTTGTTATTATCAGTATTTTAAAGAATATATTTGACAGTCTTAAATTCACTGAAGTTGTTCAGTTCCATCCAAGAAAACAATTGACCAAGATCAAATTAGCATTTAGTTAGCTATTTTAAATACAATTCAAGCTTGTTTAACAATGATGACAGGATCATATGTAGAATTTCCCTTCAGATTCAAATTCTCCCATGCTTAAGAGAAAAGTGCAAAAGGGAGATGTGGGCTGACAAACTCGAGACAGTTCATCTCCATCATAGAAGAGGCATATCTTTAAAGCAACAAGAATAATTTTTTTGCATGGAAATTCTCAGAGTCAAGTTTCAGAGTCAAGAGTCAGAATGATCCCCAAAGCAATATTTTAAGTAAGATATTTTGAGATCCCATACCAAGGTCCCTGGTGAGAAGCTAACAGTAGAGGGGGCAGAGTTAGGAGCAGGACTATGGAATCTTTTCTGTCCTGCAAGCTCTGACTCTGACTGTGGTGGTCATCAGTTCAAACTACATCATCCACAGAAGTGTGGGAATTCAGCTTAGTGAGCTGATAGAGCCAGAAGGGAGATCCAGTCTGACAGGTGGGGCAGGGGGCAGGAGAGCCCGGGCAATGGTGAGGTGGACTCAGGTAAGTGCACCAACGTGGTGGTATAGTCCAGAGCATGACTTCAGACTCACTGGGAGTTGGGAAGGAGAATAGGATCCAGTGCCCAAGAAAAGGAGAATGGCCAGACATATGTAGAGATCCTAAGCCTGGTCAAATGGCTAGTATTTATAAACGCTACAGTTTCATCAGGAAAAGGGGACAGAAATGTTTATTCATATTGACTGAGCAAGCATAGCAGGAAGTAGGTGAGGCCTGTAGCTTCGATGAGGGAGTATGCCAGGCCATAGCCCACTTTGGCATGGTGACTTCCATGCCCAAGAAGCAGAAAACTACATAGGCTTCTCCTGGTAGATGTGCTCAGGGTACTCCAGGTCTCCAAGCTTGACTTGGGGAAGAGAGGTAGAGGCCTCAGTACCCATCACCATACCAAGTCTGGAAGTCAGGGACTGCACTTATGCTTTGAAGGGCACTGCTCATCTACGCTACAGCTATGGCACCACAGAAGGGCACATGGCTAACCCCTGGCAGAGAGAATGCCAGTGCCATTCTTCTGCCTTGATGTCTGGGCCTCTCTCCATCACTGTCAACTGAGAAACCTGTAAGGTACTCAGAAACTCACATCTGTCAGTGAGATGGCTGTAATCAGATCAGTGTGCTGCCTCCACTAGCTATATATTTGTACCTATAGATACGGGTGTACATGTGTAAGTCACTTTAGTCGCATCCAACTCTTTGCAACCCCATGGACTGTAGCCTGCCAGGCTCCTCTGTCCATGACATTCTCCAGGCAAGAGTACTGGAGTGGGTTGCCATGCCCTCCTCCAGGATATCTTCCTCACCCAGGGATTGAACCCATGTCTAATTATGTCTCCTGCTTTGGCAGGAAGATTCTTTATCACTAGCACCACCTGGGAAGCCTAATAAAGACATATCCAAGGTAAAAAAAAAATGTAGCTCCTAAACCTAACATTAATATATTTTCTGAAATGGCTCTTATGCTTGGCTTATAAGGAAGAAGAGGGAAGAAAATAAGTTAGGAATATGGTGATTTTTGTGTTGTGGACTAGATGTGAGTCATCTTTACACTCTTCTCAAAGACTGTCCTGATCTAAAAAGTAACCACTATGGAAACCTCTCATATTTTCTAGCACTTGAATATTTTGGAAGAACTATACAGTTTTATGATCATAAACTTAGGTATATAGATTATATTTTAGTATTCCCATTTGACAATTCAAAGTTAAAGCTTCAACAATGGAGTCATTTGTCCAGAGTTATCAGTTGTCAGTAGAGGAGTTTGAGCCCAAACTTGCTCCTGTATCTTCTGAGTTTCAGACCCTGGGCTTGTGTAAAAGAATTTTGTACCAGACACTTACTAAAAATGGTAAGACTGATTTTATTTGACATAACTGCAGTAGGGGAGAGACTTCAGTGTATCATCTGAGCTCAACTCCACTAAACAAAAGCAGTAGGTTTTTTAATTCTGGAGGATGCTGAAGGAAAAGTACCGAGGGCTGCTGAGGGGTGGGCAGTCAGTGTGATCAGGCCATTTGTGTTCATTGTCTGGTACTTATCAAAGTTAGGCTCCCACTATCCCACAGACACTGGGTAACACTGGCTCTTTCTTGGTGATTACATTTCAAAGGGATGGCTCCCAGGTCCTTGAAAAGGATGTTCCTGGGTTGCAGAAGATACATCTCAAAAAGACAGAGAAACGATTTACCATTGTAAGTTTTATAAAATATATGCTCTAAGAAAAGGAAAGTCAGAGGCTTATAGTCAGGGTTCGGCTGGAATGAGCAGTACATTCTTTTGGCAGCATTAAGCTTTCACGGGCAGGCTCTTTAAGGGAACTTGAGTAGTCAGTCTAGGGACACAGCCTCAAGTTGATAGACTAGAGTTTGTTCAAGTCTCTTAATGTGGAGGTGGATGAAGCCATTTGTGCCAAGAGCTGTGCAGATTTCACCTGCTACCGTTCTGAGTGGGTTCTCCATTTTAGTGCTAGGTAGACTGGATCTCAGGCTTCCGGGGATGTCTCCCTGATGCCAGCCCTAGAGAGAAGCTATTTCATGTTTCAGAATCCTGACAACTCCCAGCCTTACATAAAAGCCATGTCTGCACTTAATTTCTCACCATCCTACTAGAATCCAGGTGAAGGATTACTTTCTCTTAGGCTAAAGGGCCAACTATCCCACTTCCTGAATTGTGTCTCAGGAGTACCGATTTCCTATAGCTGTTAGCCAACTGTGGCCTTGCACCCTAGAGGGAGCCAAACTTTTCACTAAATCTATTTGCTCTGGAAACCTTGCTGAAAGACTCAGCAGGGGGAGCAAAGATATTATTATTATTTTCCACTGTTTGATTCACATGGCATTCATTAGATGATTATAACCGTTGGAATTTGATGGATGGAGCAGTCTGTCTTGTCACTATATTTCTGAGTTGCTCTGTAGCTACTCAATAATTACCACACAGCAAAGTGGGGGCATGTTCAAAAATGCTAATGAATTATCCGTTTTCTTTAAGCCTCATTAGATTTCTGGATAGCAAAACCTCCCATCGACAAGATCTCATCCAACATGATTTACCGAAGTCTCTTGTTGCTTGTCAGGCACAGCAGTATCTGCATGCATGAGGAAGTGTGGAAAACACAGTGGTTTCCCACCGTGCCATTATCTTACACACTTGTTTTTGTTAGAGCTTTTTCTGTATGTATCTGTGGTGAATGTGTATTGTGGAGGTGGAATAGCGTAGACTGAGATCTCTGAAGAAGCTTTCAAAAAGGGCAGCGCTGAATTCTATTATAGAATTGAATTTGCTGGTTGGAAATTATTTTAGATTCATCTTGAACTGTTGCCTTTCAATCCCAAATCTACTTTTCTCATATAAGTAAATGGTAAAACAATCTGCCCAGTTCTGGCCAAAGCCTAGGCATCATACTAGATCACCTTCTCTCCCTTAGCTCTCACATCCAATCCATCAGCAAATCCAGTTGGCTCTACCTCCCAAAGCTATCTTAACTCTATCCTCTTCTACCTCCATTATCATATCTCTAGGCAAAGCCACTTTCATCTCTTTTCTAGTCTATTGTACCCACTTCATCCTTTGGTCTCCTTCTTGCCCCCTTAAAATTCATTATTCCCAAAGTAGTCAGAATGAAAATAATTCATATTGTTGCACACCACTTTCCTGCTTCCCCCCCATTGGTACAGTGAGGCAAGCAGAATAAACCTCAAAGTCCTTTACACAGTTGACATGGTCTTACAGGAACTGGCTCTTATCTACCCCTCAGACCTCATCTATTGGTTTTCTCTCCATCATTCACTACCTTCTAGACAGGCCTACCTCATTCCCATCTTGGAGCCTTTGCATTTCCTGTTGTCTCTGCCTGGAACCTTATTTCCTCCGAGTTTCACATGGATGGGTCCTTTGTTATTTGGGTTTCAGCTCAAATGTTATCTCAAATTAATTCCTCAGAGAGCAGCTTCCTACCTTCAGACACTTCTTACAAGACTGCTCGGCTTTGTTTTCTTCCGAGCAATTATTATTTCTTGGGATTTTACAACAGTTTTAATGTCTGTTTATTGCCTGCCTCCCACGACTTGCACACAAGTGTCATGAGAACAGGAACTTTGCTTTTCTTGGCACCCATTAACCCTTGGCTATACCTAGAAGAGAGCCTGGCACATAACAGGAGCTTACAGAGAACTGACTGAAAGGGTGAGGAGTGAGAGAACAAATGAAGGAATCTAGTACAACTTCTTTCTTTGTGAAATGAAGACACTGAAGCCACAAATTGAAAGTGGCTTGTCGTGCTCCTGATCTCCACTTTCATGATCTTTCCCACATCTCACAGTGGTTGTCAACCAGGGTGATTTTGCCCATCAGGGGACATTCGATAATATCTGGAGAGATTTTTGGTTGCCTTAACTGTGGAGAGATTGCTACTGGCAGTGAGAACAAAGCCTGGGATGCTGCTAAATATCCTACAATACACAGGACAATCTCCAGCAACGAAGAATTCTCTGGTTGAAGATGTCAGGAGTGCTTAAGTTGAAACCCCCAAGCAAGTCAAAACCTCCAAATCCCCTAACTAAAAGGAAGATTACTCCTCCTGCTTTCTTTGTTCTTCTTCTGGGCCACTGGAAAACCTTATATAAACCAGCTTTTTGGTCCAATGAGTAGTCACTTTCCATCCAAGAAAGGTGCTATCTTTGACCACCAGATTCATCTTTTCTCTCTTGAAGGTAAGTTTTCCATCATCTAATTAGCATAGAACATGCCACTGAGTTGACATTCAATTAATATTAGTTTTAAAGTTTGTTAAAGAAATTAGCTGCTTTAGCATTCCTTTATGCTCATCTACTTCTATCTTTCAGTCCTAAATTTTACCACTTCCAGGGGGCCTTTTCTGAGTGCCAGGCAGTGTTCATATCTCCCTTACATAATATTCTCCTAGTACTCAACTTATTTTCAATGAAATACTGACTTAAACCCAGGAGTCACTCATTTCCCCACCACCCCAGTGGTCTCTGCATTCCGTTAGGGCAGGTACCAAGTCTCAGCAGAACACTGGGCAGAGTGGGTGCTCAGTGAGTACATTTCGAAAGGAAGACACATGTCTCTGACAGGCTGCATAGCCATTCAAAATGACAACAAAGAAAACTTTGCAAAATAAGCACAAGAGAGAAGGAAATGCTTTGCTCTTTCACTGTAGCCAAAGGAAGTTGGGAGGCAGGCTTTTTAATTGATGTATCTTTTCAGAATATCACTTCTCTTTTGTGGATGAACGCAGGCATTCATGAGGTGGGCCAGTGGAGCCGGCTCCCCACCAACTAGAGAACAGACAGAATGAGCAGTTATCTCTAAATTGATGGCAAGGTTCCCAGGAGCGGGAGGAAGGATGGTCTCTGCAAATCCCTAAGCGGATGACAGGGACAGGTGGGGAGCAGGCTCTGTGATCAGCACCCCAAGGGAGATAAGGAAAACAAAGTAGCAACCTCTCCTGCTTTCCGGAAGCGGCTTGTTTGCCTTAAGCCTGGTGTGCTATTTAACTCAACACAGCTGCAAACAAACAAGATTAGACTTGAATGATTGATTTCCTTTTAAAATAGAACATGAAACAAAAGCTTTTTTGTTGCTGTTGTCACTGTGGGCAAAGCAATGGCAGTGCCTGTGGAGAAAAACAATTCCAATACACCAAGTCTTTCCACGTTAGCTTAAATGACTTGTTTAAAACACAAAACACTACAATGGGATATTACTCAGCATTAAAAAAAAATTCATTTGAATCAGTTCTACTCAGGTGGACGGAACTGGAGCCCATTATCCAGAGTGAAGTAAGCCAGAAGGGAAAACAACAGTACAGTATACTAACGCATATATATGGAATTTAGAAAGATGGTAAGGAGAACCCAGCATTCGAGACAGCAAAAGGAACGCAGATGTATAGAACAGACTCGTGGACTCTGTAGATGAGGGCAAGGGTGGGATGATATGGGAGAATGGCATTGAAACATGTTAATTATCATATGTGTAATCAATCGCCAGCCCAGGATTGATGTTCGGGGCTGGTGCATCGAGATTTCCTGGGAGGAGGGAGGAGGGAGGGAGGAGGGAGGGGGGTTCTGGAGGGGGAGCATATGTAAACCCATGGCGATATCATGTCATTGTATGGCAAAACTAATAAAAAAATTAAAATAAAACACAAAACACTAAACCTAGAAAAGCCAGTTAGAAATATTGCTATGTTCCCATTTTATGGAGGAGGAAACTGAGACTTGAGGAGAAAAAGGACTGACCCCCCAAATCACTCAACAATGACAAAGCCAAAATCTAGAACTAAGTTTCCTGTCCCTGGGTCTACTCAGATATCTGTGAAGTGGAGAGTGGGAAGGTCTTTGAATCAAAGATTCTCAATACCTGAGCTCCAGATTTTATCAAACTACAAATTGTGAGACTTTGGGCAAGTCACTTTTCTTTGCTTCACCCCCCCTCATCTGTGAAATAATGGGTTTAGAATGAATGACCCACAAGACTTCTCCCAGTAGCAAAGTTATCTAACCATAATTTCAGTAAATGTTAATATCAAATAAATAAATACAAATAAATACAATGTACAAGATGCATAGTATATACCAGATGCTATGCAAAATGTTTTTTTTTTTTTTTCACGAGATAGCTTATTTAATCTTTACAGCCCTGCAAAGTAGGCTTTTTTGTCACTTGTATTTGCATATGAGAAAGCTGGAATTCAGGTTAAGTAACTAGCTCAGAGTCACACAACTGTTACGTGGTGACAGTGGGATCTGAGCGTCTATCTGTCTGACTTCAGAGATGGAACTTCCAAGGTCATCAAGTGTTCAAATGCTAGTACTGTCCAGTTCTCCCAGGGAATAAGAACTCCTGCCCATCTCCACAGAGGTCACCTCAGTTTAGGACACTCTGATTGTGACAGAGTAAAACAGACAGAGGGTAGCTTGTACCCATTGATCCAGTAATGCTGCAAGACCACCAAGAAGCGTAATGTTTGTACTATAAAATAGTTCCTTAGATAAGAGAGGATTGCTTTTATGACCCTTATTCTGAGAATCTTCTCTAAATTTCCAGTCACCTCCCTGGTACTTTGTTTGGGCCTGTGTTCAACTCCCTTACTAGCCCCAGCAGAATAACTCTGCTTTCACCCAAAATATTTCATACTTTCCTACTGAGAGTGTAACTACTGATCAATTCCCCAGTAACTGCTAGAGAGGTGGGAGCAGAGTGGATGATTTCAATGCAAACTAGAACAGGGTCTCTTTTGTTTGGGGCCATGAGAGAGTCACAGGGATTTACCCTTCCATCTTACACAACTTAAAATAAAAAAAGGCAAAGTAACACAAAGAAAGGAAATAATAAAGATAAAAGCAGAAATATATGAAATAGAAAATACAAAAAAAAATAGAGAAAAAGAAATGATTTGAGATTACTAAAATTCGTAAACCTGTAGTCATACTGATTAGGGAAACAAAGAAAGAAAGAATATGAATAATCAATATCAGGAATGAAAAAGGGCATCGCTATAGACTTTATTGATATTAAAAGGATAAAAACTAAATATTATGAATAACTTTATGCCAATATATTCTATATATTATTTGAAATGGACAAATGCTTTGAAAAGAACAAATTTCCAAGTTCACTTAAAAAAAAGCTAACCCTAATATACACATTTTTATTAGAGGTATTGAATAAATAATTAATAACCTTTCAGAAAAAGAGAAATCACCATACCCATATACTTTCACTGGTGGATTCTATCAAGCATTGAAAGAAGAAATTTTACTAATTCTCCATAATCTCTTCCATAAAATAAAAGCAGAAGGAACATTTTCTATCTCATTTTTTGAAGCCAGCATTGTCCTTGATACCCCAGTGATAAAAACACAGCATAAAAACAAAGCATAAACCTATATCCCTCCTTATGCAAAAAAATCCTAACAAAATTTAAGTAAATTTAACAGTGAGGAAGGAGGTTAACACCTGATGAATAAGTGAGGCTTATAACATAAACATGTTTTCTTAAAATTCTGAAAAATCAATCAGTGGAATTTACCATATTAAAAGACTTTAAAAAAGAAACCCTACATGATAATCTCAAAAGATACAGAAGAAAACATTTGATAGAATTCAATGTCTATTCATTGTTAAAAATTCCTCAGTTCAGTTCAGTCCTTCAGTTATGTCTCACTCTTTGAGACCCCATGAATTGCAGCACGCCAGGCCTCCCTGTTCATCACCAACTCCCGGAGTCCACCCGAACCCACGTCCATCGAGTCAGTGATGACATCCAGCCATCTCACCCTCTGTCATCCATCCCCTTCTCCTCCTGCCCCCAATCCTTCCCAGCAATAGGGTCTTTTCCAATGAGTCAGCTCTTTGCATGAGGTGGCCAAAGTACTGGAGTTTCAGCTTCAACATTAGTCCTTCCAATGCAAACCCAGGACTGATCTCCTTTAGGATGGACTGGTTGGATCTCCTTGCAGTCCAAGGGACTCTCAGGAGTCTTCTCTAACACCACAGTTCAAAAGCAGCAATTCTTCGGCACTCAGCTTTCTTCACCATCCAACTCTCACATCCATACATGACTACTGGAAAAACCATAGCTTTGACTAGACAGACCTTTGTTGGCAAAGTAATGTCTCTGCTTTTCAATATGCTATCTAGTTTGGTCATAACTTTCCTTCCAAGGAGTAAGCGTCTTTTAATTTCATGGCTGCAATCACCATCTGCAGTGATTTTGGAGCCCCCCCAAAATAAAGTCTGACACTGTTTCCACTGTTTCCCCACCTATTTCCCATGAAGCGATGGGACCAGATGACATGATCTTGGTTTTCTGAATGTTGAGCTTTAAGCCAACTTTTTCACTCTCCTCTTTCACTTTCATCAACAGGCTCTTTAGTTCTTCACTTTCTGCCATAAGGGTGGTGTCGTCTGCATATCTGAGGCTACTGATATTTTTGATGGCAAACTTGATTCCAGCTTGTGCTTCTTCCAGCCAAGTGTCTCTCATGATGTACTCTGCATATATGTTAAACAAACAGGGTGACAATATACAGCCTTGACATACTCCTTTTCCTATCTGGAAACAGTCTATTGTTCCAGGTCCAGTTTTAATTGTTGCTTCCTAACCTGCATACAGATTGCTCAACAGGCAGGACAGGTTGTCTGGTATTCCCATCTCTTTCAGAATTTTCCAGTTTATTGTGATCCACACAGTCAAAGGCTTTGGCATAGTCAATAAAGCTGAAAATTAGATGTTTTTCTGGAACTCTCTTGCTTTTTCAATAATCCATTTGATGTTGGCAGTTTGATCTCTGGTTCCTCTGTCTTTTCTAAAACCAGCTTGAACATCTGGAAGTTCATAGTTCACGTATTGCTGAAGCCTGGCTTGGAGAATTTTGAGCATTACTTTACTAGCATGTGAGATGAGTGCAATTGTGTGGTAGTCTGAGGATTCTTTGGCATTGCCCTTCTTTGGGATTGGAATGAAAATTGACCTTTTCCAGTCCTGTGGCCACTGCTAACTTTTCCAAACTTGTTGGCATATTGAGAGCAGCTCTTTCACAGCAGCATCTTTTAGGATTTGAAATAGCTCAACTGGAATTCCATCACTTCCACTGCCTTTGTTCATAGTGATACTTCCTAAGGCCCATTTGACTTCACATTCCAGAATTTCTGGCTCTAAATGAGTGATCACACCATCGTGATTATCTGGGTCATGAAGATCTTTTTTGTGTAGTTCATCTGTGTATTCTTGCCACCTCTTTTTAATACTCTTTCTAATACCTTCTGCTTCTGTTAGGTCCACACCACTTCTGTCCTTTGCTGTGCCCATCTTTGCATAAAATGTTCCCTTGGTATCTCTAATTTTCTTGAAGAGATCTCTAGTCTTTCCCATTTTATCATTTTCCTCGATTTCTTTGCATTGATGGCTGAGGAAAGCTTTCTTTTCTCTCCTTGTTATTCTTTCGAACTCTGCATTAAGATGCTTTTATCTTTGCTTTTCACTTCTCTTCATTTCACAGCTATTTGTAAGACCTCCTCAGACAACCATTTTGCCATTTTGCATTTCTTTTTCTTGGGGATGGTCTTGATCCCTGTCTCCTGTACAATGTCACAAACCTCTGTCCATAGTTTCTCAGGCACTCTGTCTATTAGATCTAGTCCCTTAAAGACAGACTAGATTGTCTCCCGTATAGACAGACTAGGTCTGTCTATCAGATCTAGTTCATTTCTCCTTCCACTGTATAATTGTAAGGGATTTCATTTAGGTCATACCTGAATGGTCTAGTGGCTTCCCCCACATTCTTCAATTTAAGTCTGAATTTGGCAATAAGGAGCTCATGCTCTAAGCCACAGTCAGCTCCCAGTCTTGTTTTTGCTGACTGTATAGAGCTTCTCCATTTTTGGCTTAAAAGAATATAATCAACCTGATTTTGGTGTTGGCCAAAGAAAGGCAATGCCAAAGAGTGCTCAAACTACCACACAATTGCACTCATCTCACATGCTAGTAAAGTCATGCTCAAAATTCTCCAAGCCAGGCTTCAGCAATACGTGAGCCATGAACTTCCAGATGGTCAAGTTGGTTTTCAAGAAGGCAGAGGAACCAGAGATCAAATTGACAACATCTGCTGGATTACCAAAAAAGAAAGAGAGTTCCAGAAAAACATCTAATTTTCAGCTTTATTGACTATGCCAAAGCCTTTGACTGTGTGGATCACAATAAACTGTGGAAAATTCTCAAAGAGATGGGAATACCAGACCACCTGACCTGTCTCTTGAGAAACCTGTATGCAGGTCAGGAAGCAACAGTTAGAACTGGACATGGATCAACAGACTGGTTCCAAATAGGAAAAGGAGTATGTCAAGGCTGTATATTATCACCCTGCTTACTTAACTCATATGCAGAGTACATCATGAGAAACGCTGGGCTGGAAGAAGCACAAGCTCAAAACAAGATTGCCGGGAGAGATATCAGTAACCTCAGATATGCAGACGACACCACCCTTATGGCAGAAAGTGAGGAGGAACTAGAAAACCTCTAGATGAAAGTGAAAGAGGAGAGTGAAAAAGTTGGCTTAAAGCTCAACATTCAGAAAACCAAGATCATGTCATCTGGTCCCATCGCTTCATGGGAAATAGGTGGGGAAACAGTGGAAACAGTGTCAGACTTTATTTTGGGGGGCTCCAAAATCACTGCAGATGGTGATTGCAGCCATGAAATTAAAAGATGCTTACTCCTTGGAAGGAAAGTTATGACCAAACTAGATAGCATATTGAAAAGCAGAGACATTACTTTGCCAACAAAGGTCTGTCTAGTCAAAGCTATGGTTTTTCCAGTAGTCATGTATGGATGTGAGAGTTGGATGGTGAAGAAAGCTGAGCGCCGAAGAATTGCTGCTTTTGAACTGTGGTGTTAGAGAAGACTCCTGAGAGTCCCTTGGACTGCAAGGAGATCCAACCAGTCCATCCTAAAGGAGATCAGTCCTGGGTTTGCATTGGAAGGACTAATGTTGAAGCTGAAACTCCAGTACTTTGGCCACCTCATGCAAAGAGCTGACTCACTGGAAAAGACCCTATTGCTGGGAAGGATTGGGGGCAGGAGGAGAAGGGGATGGATGACAGAGGGTGAGATGGCTGGATGTCATCACTGACTCGATGGACGTGGGTTCGGGTGGACTCCGGGAGTTGGTGATGAACAGGGAGGCCTGGCGTGCTGCAATTCATGGGGTCGCAAAGAGTCGGACCCGACTGAGCGACTAACTGAACTGAAATGAACTGATCTGGTGATGTCCATATGTAGAGTCTTCTCTTGTGTTGTTGGAAGAGGGTGTTTGCTATGACCAGTGTGTTGTCTTGGCAAAACTCTATTAGCCTTTGCCCTGCTTCATTCTATACTCCAAGGCCAAATTCTGTACTCCAGATGTTTCTTGACTTCCTACTTTTGATTCCAGTCCCCTATAATGAAAAAGACATCTTTTTTGGGTATTAGTTCTAAAAGGTCTTGTAGGTCTTCATAGAATGATTCAACTTCAGCTTCTTCAGCGTTACTGGTTGGGGTATAGACTTGGATTACCATGATATTGAATCGTTTACTTGGAAACGAACAGAGATCATTCTGTCATTTTTGAGACTGCATCCAAGTACTGCATTTCAGACTTTTTTGTTGACCATGATGGCTCCTCCATTTCTTCTAAGGAATTCCTGCCCACAGTAGTAGATACAATCATCATCTGAGTTAAATTCACCCATTCCAGTGCATTAGTTCGCTGATTCCTAGAATGTTCACTCTTGCTGTCTCCTGTTTGACCACTTCCAATTTGCCTTGACTTATGGACCTAACATTCCAAGTTCCTGTCCAACATTGCTCTTTACAGCTTTGGACCTTGCTTCTATCACCAGTCACATCCACAACTGGGTCTTGCTTTTCTTTGGCTCCGTCCCGTCATTCTTCCTGGAGTTATTTCTCCACTGATCTCCAGTAGCATATTGGGCACCTACCAACCTGGGAAGTTCATCTTTCCGTGTCCTATCTTTTTGCCTTTTCATACTATTCATGGGGTTCTCAAGGCAGGAATACTGAAGTGGTTTGCCATTCCCTCTCCAGTGGACCACATTCTGTCAGACCTCTCCACCACGACCCGTCCTTCTTGGGTGGCCCCACATGTCATGGCTTAGTTTCATTGAGTTAGACAAGGCTGTGGTCCATGCGATCAGATTGGCTAGTTTTCTGTGACTGTGGTTTCAGTCTGTCTGCCCTCTTATGCCCTCTCTCAGCGCCTACCGTCTTACTTGGTTCCTCATACCTTGGACGTGGGGTTATCTCCTCACAGCTGCCGCTCCTGACCTTGGATGTGGGTCGCTCCTCTCTGCTGCTCCTGCACCGCACAGCTGCCACTCAGTACAATAGGGCAAGAAGAACTTTAGTACAGTTTGAAAAGAAAAAAATGAAATTATCATTGCCTGATGCTGGAAAAGATTTAGTGCAGGAGAAGAAGGGGGCCACAGAGGATAAGATAGATAGCATCACCAATTCAATGGACATGAGTTTGTGAGATAAAGAAGGACAGGGAAGCCTGGTGTGCTACATACAGTCCATGGGGCCATAAAGAGTCAGACACGACTGAGGGACTGAGCAACAATAACATGGTGACATAATGCATTTGCAGAAAATCCCAAGAAATCTTCAAATCAGCTGCAAGAACTAATAAGTGAGTTTATCAAGTTTGCAGAGTACATAAAACTTATCTATAAGCAATAAAAATATTTTTCATAAGTAATAAACTATCATAAATAGAATTTTAAATAACATATCATCAAACTGAAGTAATTAGTAATGAATTTGCCAAAAGATATGTAAAGGTTTTACACTGAAAACTGTAAAATATGGTGGGTAATGTGAAAGAATACCTAAAGAAATAAGATATACCACATGCAAAGATTGGAAGACTAAATTTTTGAGAGGTTAATTTTTTTTTCTAAATTGATCTACAGAGCCAGTACAATTTCAGTTAAAACTCCACCTTTATACAAATGTAAATTTTCAAGCTGTTTGCAAAGTCTATGACAATTCAAAGGACTCACAGTGGCTAAAACAGTTTGCAAAGCAGGAACAAAGTTGCTGAATTCATACTGACTGGTTTCAAAATTTCAAATATTAAGACAGTATAAAATTGGGATACAGTTACAGAAGCTGATCAGTGCAACATAATAGAGTACATGGAAGGACTCACAGTGACTAAAACAGTTTGGAAATCAAGAACAAAGTTGCTGAACTCATACTATCTAAAATATTAAGACAGTATAGAATTGGGATAGAGTTAGAGAAACTTATCAGTGCAACAGAATACAGAGTTAGATCCACATGAACATACATGGTCAATTGATTTTTGACAAAATTTCAAAGAAAATTAAATGGGTAAAAGGATACATTTTTACTGGCACAATTTGATAGCCATATTAAAAAAAATCAAGTGCAACTCATCACAATATACACAATGTAACTTACATGGAACACAGACAATTGCAAGGGAAATCTACAAAACATTTGGAAGAGTGGGAAATATCTTAGTGATGTTACGTTAGGAAAGGATATCTTAAGTAAAGCACTGAAAACATAAAGTATGAAATAAAAACATAGGATGTTGAATTTTATCAAACTTTGCTCTTCAAAAGATATTGTTCAGAAAATAATAGTCATGCCACAGATTAGGGAACAACATTTGCATAACATATATCTGGCAGGCTATATAAAGAACTGTTACAATTCAATAATGAGAAGACAACCTAATTTTTTTAAATGGGCAAATAATTTCAACTGGCACTCCATGAAAGAAGATATAGAGATGGCACATAAGCATATAAAGAAATGCCTGATTTAATGTATTGATCTATGAAATACAAATTAAACCACAATAATAAAACTGCACATTGATTAGAATGGGTAAGATTAAAAAACAAGAGAAAATAATTTCAAATGTTAATAAGGACAAGTTGAATGCTCATGTACTGCTGGTGGGAATATAAAATGGTACAACCACTTTGGGAAGCAGTTGTAATTTCTTATAAAGTTAAACATATCCCTGCCATGCAATGCAATCATTTCACTCCTAAACACCCATCCAAGAGAAATGAATGTGCATATTCACAAAGCTTTACATAAATATTCATAGCAATGCTATCAGTATTGGCTCCAAGTTGGACCTACCCAAATGTTTATCCTCAGATCAATGTAAACAATTTGTGGCAAATCTATTCAATGGATCAGTGTTCAGCAATAAAAAGGAACAGACTATTGATACATACCACAACATGGATAAATTTCAGAATATACTGAGCCAGACAAAAAAGTGTGCATAGTTCATGATACCATGTGTATAAAATTCTAGAAAATGCACACTAATCTACAAAAACAGAAAACAAGTCAGTGGCTTCTTGCAAATAAGAAAGAATAGAGGTAAGAATATACCACAAAATGCAAGAGGAAATTTTGGAATGATAGAAATCTTTATAATTTAATTATGGTACATTTACAGAGAGTAAACAAATGCTTAACCTTACATATTAAAGGTGTGTAGTTTGTTGTACATTTACCACACCTCAATAAAGTTGCAAATCATTTTTTAAAGGAAAGGAAGAAAGACAAACTTTTATAATGGAACTTGACAGAATCCTCAGTAAGAAAAGCATATAAGAGGAAAAGACATTGAGGAACTGGTGGAAAGAAAACTCAAGCAAAAGCAGTAATATATTAGAAACAGGACTTTGGCATTCTGTCAAAGACATTCCAAGCATAGGTTGATTCAGATTGGCTTTAAGGAAGAGATAATCTGCAAAGAGGCTTAAAGCAGTGGTTTTAGAATATAGGCTGCAATATGACACATGATTCTTGAGCAGAGTATTAGAAGAAAGAATATTAAATTACAGGCTTAAAAGTGTCACCTTGTCACATGCTCTGGCTCCAAGTAGAGTTTAGAGATATTTGGAGAAGACAACTGTTCCACAGTCTATTTCTCCAAACTGTGTTCATAATATTAAAAAATGTCTAGCCACCTATCCAGGAGCCTTAGATTTGTATTTGACTCCTCTCCTCCCTTATTCTCTGTGACAGCCATGGAAGAGAGACCTTCAGATCTCCTCTGAAGAGACAGTTTGCTGCAAGAATTAGAGGTAGCTGCATTTTTTTAAGATCCATCACAGCATCTGAGCTAAATCCATTTTCTGGAAGCTCCCAGTCAATGAATGAGCCTCACCATTTCTTCCCAATGAGGGATTTTTGCCTCCCAGTCCTGGGAATAGACCTGTCCATGGCTTGGCCAAAATGTTCTCCAAGTTTCACCAAAATCTGAGGCTCTTCTTTATAATTATCTTTCTTTTCTCTTGCCTTTCATGGATATCAGACATGCATCAAGGTCTGAAGTCTTTCCCTACCCACTTCTGCTCTCCTCTTTATTTTTATAGGCATTCCCTTCAATGCATCTCTTGCACTTCTTTTTCTTGCATTTGCTTCCTGGAGAACTTGAACTGACATGAACCCCTAACACTCCATTCCTATCACTTTAGTCCCCAAGTTTTATTGAGTCTATCCTCAAACTCTCTTTTGAAGTTACTTCCTCTTCTCCGGTTTCACTGCCACGGTCCTAGGACAGGCTACCTCAGTTTCATTGCCCAAAACTTTGCCCTAAAAATGGTCAGACATCAGATTTGAATTTTAATGCTAATGTTACTCTAGGAACAGACTGGTTACTTGTATGGCCTGGATATCTGATAAACAGGGCTACACTTCCCTTAAGAACAGGATATAATTTGAAAGGGGGCTGATAAATTTGATTACTAAGTCTGCTCTGATAATTAACTGGGATCTAATATTCCATGCTCAAATATTTCTTGCTTCTTTTATATCTGAAATGAGAAATGTTTAATCACAGTCTCTGTTTTTTGCTAAGAATCAGGGAGGCTGGTGAAAATCTGATTGGTAAAGTGCTTTGAGCTACTTAGAAACGCCAATAATCTACCTATGGATAAAAATGCTGACACACTACTGTTCCCATATATACCTTTCATTTTGACTTCAAATAGGGCCTGATTGCCTTCATCTTGTGTTGAAAGTCCTCTATAATCTTTCTCTCAAATAACGTCTCTCATCATATATATATGTTCTAGTCAAATGGACCGCTTGGTTATCCGCAGCACAGTCCGTGCTTTCCCACTTCAACAATTTCACTGTCTCTTTCCTCCATCTGGAATCTCCTTGCTTCTCACTCACAGAGCTGCTTGTCCAAATTCTACCCATCATTTAAAGCTATCTAAACTATGACATCCTCTGAGAATCCTCAGAAAGTACTCTCTCCCTCTGCTACCATTTCACAGTAATTTTGCGTGTGTATTTCTCATGGCACTCTTTGCTTGCTGCCATGGCTTGTGTTGATTATATTCCCTGTCTTATACTCTCTGCTAGATTTCTTGCCCATCTCTCTGATCCCTCCCCTCCCCCAGAACCTGCCACCTAAGGGCTGCTCAAGCCCTTAGTTATGAATAGGTACATTGTTTTCAGAGGTACTCATGGGTTCCCTTGCATTCTGTGCATTCTCATGGGCTACCTCTTTGAGACCCAAAGTTACAAACTGTCAGGGCTGCTGGAGAGGGGTCTAGGCAGCTTTGCCAGACCTTGTCTCTCTAGAGAAGCAGTTTTACCAAAGCTCTGGGACAGATGATGAGCAGAACACAATACAACAGCCCAGTGTATGAATTACAACACACACACAAAGAAGAAAGGTGTTCTTGCACATCTTGGTCTTCCATCCAATGTCAAAGTTCCTTGAGTTTTCCCAGGTATAAAGTTAACTAAAAACAGAAAGTTCTAAAAGACAGTTCACAGAGGCAGGCAGATCATGATCATGGACAGCAATTTTCTCAGGTGTGGTTAGTCTAGCTGAAAAGCAAATACATTTCCTTCAGGAGAGCAGAAACAAACATGGTTTTGTCTTAATTTGAAAAATGTTTCAAACAGTAGTGTTTTTAATCAACAGACTAAATATCCAGTAGCTGCTACCAGCTTAGCTCCCAAGGCTGCAAAGCAGATTATTAATTTCCTGAAAGCTTATCGAAACAAAGTTGGATGCCAAATTCTTGAGAAAAGTCTCTGCTTCAAATAACAAATCTTCCAGCTTTTTAACTTCTTCCCAAGGTCTCAGCCAAGAGAAAAGAAACATAGAAGTGTCACCTTGGATCCTATCTTGCTGCTGGTGAAAAGCCTGAGAAACCTATCACTGCTTGCCAGCATACCAAAGCTTCATCTTGTCAACAGCTCAAGTGCCCTGGGATTTCCATTCTACTGATCTGTCATTATCCAGACACACACACATTCATCAGTGAGCTGCTTCCAACTTTTAAAGAATTCCTTCTGAAACATGCTTGAAAACTTAGGTGTTGTTGCCTATGTAGAATGAGCCCTGAAACCAAAGTCAGGAGACCTGCAAGATGAACTTTTGAATTCACTGCTTATCTGTGAGAAAGCAATTCTCCTTGAAACTGTGTATCTATTTGGCATATAGGGATAACGGGCTTCAGGTGGCGCAGTAAAGAATCCACCTGCCAATGCAGGAGACACAAGAGACATGGGTTAATCCTTGGGGTGGGAAGGTCCCCTAGAGGACGAACTAGCAGCCCGCTCCAGTGGTTTTTGCCCAGAAATTCCATAAACACAGGGGGTTACAGTCCATGGAGTCTCAAGGAGTTGGACACAACTGAGCACACACATACAGGGAAAATAGCACCCACTCTGACTATAGGATGTCTGCAAAACTCAAATGAGATAATTCATGGAAATAAATTTTATAAAAGGAAAAATCACTATATAAATGTAAAAAAATAAATAGAGCTGATGGCAATATTTAACTCATGTTACTTAGGTAGAGCACATGGATACAAACATTTAGAAATACTGTCTTTGTTACATAGCAAAAGAAAAAAATACCTTAGGATTAAGAATTAGCAAACCTGTAGACTGCAGACTGGATGAACCATTTTAGCACCCATGAAACAATACATCTTTTGTTGAATAAAATTGTGTACAGTGATGGGATGTAATCCATATATCAGCTCAAACGCCACCTCAGCCGTAGCCTGTGAATGGCATCTCTGTTCAGTTCAGTTCAGTCACTCAGTTGTGTCTGATTCTTTGCAACCCCGTGGACTGCAGCACACCAGGCTCCCCTGTCCATCACCAACTCCCAGAGCTTACTCAAACTCATGTCCATTGAGTCAGTGATGCCATCCAACCATCTCATCCTCTGTTGTCCCCATGGCATCTCAGGAAAAATGCTTATGCCCCTGGAGGGTGGGTGAATTGATCGCACAGGGCGTTACTGTTGAGGAGGTAGTCCCAGGACATTGGAGCTCAGAGGAGGAAACCAACAGGTCCAGACAGGTTTAAGAGTTTTTAACTAAACTGTTGGGAAAATAGAATTAAAAACAAATCATCTTCCTAGCCCAGAAAACCTTTCCACAAAAGTAAAAAAGAAAGAAAACATTTTCATTGTTGAAAAAGTATTAAACCATGTGATGTGTATCACAGGCAGTTTGCCCTGTGATTTCAAAGGCAGAAAGGATTCACACTCTCTTATAGAGCCAGGCAGATAGAAGCCATTAGACATAGGGACAAACAGTCATTAATCCTCAAGTAAGAGCTCTTAACAGCTCCTTTTGTCATACATAGTTCATCCTAACTTTACCATGGGAATTGGGGAGACTACGCATGTTAGCTAATTGGTTTCTCAGAAACCAATTTCTCATCTCTTTATGACAAGAGGTGGTTTTGCAAATTGGAGCAAAGCACCTACTGAAATTAGGCTCTTACCCTCCCATGGGAACTGGGTAATCAGAGCTCTCCCTCCCTTGATGTTTGCATTTCAAAAAGATGGTTTCCAGAAAGATATCCCTGGGTCATAAAACTGATGAGAGGTGCATGTCAGAGAGATGAAAAAGTACTCACAAGTTTTCTAAGGTCAATGCTCTACAAAAACAGGAAGGGAGGGAAATTTTTATTTTCAACAGGGAGAACAAAGACTTTAATTTTTAATTTGTATTTGTGCTTACAAAACCGCCCAGCTTTGTCAGCCGAAAAATTACATTTGAGAGAACAGATGAAAGGTATAACCACATCTTATTCCCAATGGTGACTTCTGGGTGGTAGAAAATTTGGGTAATAATCCTTTCCTTCATGGTTGACTTTGCAGCCCAAGCAAAGTCCTGAAATCCTACCTTTCCTGTGGGAAGTCCTCAGCCCTTCTCTGATATTACAGCCTCCTAGTAACCAGAAGTGGGATGTCAACTTTCAGTTGATGTCAACTATCAGTCACATGCCCTCTGTTCCTCCGAATATTTCTGCTCTGAATACTACTCGCTACCCTCTCTGGGTCATCCATTGGTCTGTATGAATTGCCTCATTGCTGACTACCTCTGAACCTCTGACCCCTCTGCTCCACAAAAGTGTTCCTGTTGTTCTCCAGACCGGGGACTGAAGCCCTACACCACTGCCGGTTGCCTGCTGTGGTTCTGTGTCCACCATGACCTGGCTTTCCACAATATAGCCAGGGGTAACACCCTGGTAACACACATGCTTGAGAAAGCTGCTCTCTCCAGTACTACCACCTGGGGCTCTGCCATTGCCTCACTGCTTACTTTCCATATCCAAAGCTCTCTTCTATAAATAGGGAAACACTTTCTCCTTGATTCCCCATTTGGACCTCCAGGTATAGAATCCTTTACATTTTCACACACAGTCTCTCTTAACCCATGCACTGGACCCCTGAGGAAACTAGCTGGGACTATTTAACACAGTGGTTCTAGGGTGACCAGAACTCCTCTTTGTCTGAGAAAATCTAGTTCCAGCACTGATGGGGACAATCTCCCTGTACCCCAGCTCAGTCTGGAGTAAATCTAGAGAGTTGGTTGCTCTATGGTAGCATCTTAATAGCAGGCATGGGCTTCCCAGGTGGCACTCGTAGTAAAGAACCTGCCTGCCAATGCAGCAAAAGCAAGAGACCCAGGTTCCATTCCTGGGTTGGGAAGATCCCCTGGAGAAGGAAATAGTTACCTGTTCCAGTATTCTTGCCTGGAGAAGACCATGGACAGAGGAGCCTGGCGGACTACAGTCCATGGGGTCACAAAGAGACAGGACTGAGCACTTTCCAGCAGCAGTAGCAGATTCCCTTGTCAACATGCAGATTTTGAATCAATGGGTCTGGGGCGTAGCCACATTTTGAGCAACAAGAGTATAATGTACAGCACTGTGAATTTTGTCAGTTAATTTATTCCATTTAGTGCTTGCTACTGAATATGGGCCTGTATGCTAGGCTCTGCTTGTTTTTCTGTACTCATCATCTTGTACTCAAGTGATTTTTTCCTGTACTCATGATTCCACCATCTCTCATTACAATCCGGCTTTTGCCAGAGCCTTCTCTGATCTACCAAACCAGCCCAGATAAACAAAGACAGTAAAATTTGACCAAGCAGAATTGAAGGAAAATCTAACTATAGAATTTTTTTTATTTAAAAAAACATATAACATAACATTAGAAGATTAATGAATGGGTTAAACAATATATTATGCTCAGCAGAAAGAAGAGTTATTGAGTTCTAAGATAAAGTAGAGGAAATCATATGGAAAAAAGAATAGAATGACAAAAAAAGATGGACATATTCAAAAAAACTGAGACACAAAGATGACAGAGTACAGATCTCTAATTTGCTCATTAGAATTTCAGAAGGAGAGAATGGAAGAGCGAAAACACTTGAGGAGCTTAGCAACTGATGAAAGACACCAACACTCAGATTCAGAATGCTCACTGAATCCCAAGCAGAATAAAGGAAAAGAAATTCACACTGAGGCATATTGTAGAGGAACTATAGAACTCTAAACACAAAATCTTAAAAATAGCTGAGATAAAAACCTGCACAATTGATAATTTACTTCTCAGCTACAACAATCAAAGCTAGAAAACATATCTTTAAAGTGCTAAGAGAAAATAATTGTCAAGATAGTATTGCATATGTAGTGAAATCATCTATCAAGAACAACAGTAAATTAGAGACATTTTCAGACAGAAAAAAAAAAAATTTACTTCCAACAAACTCTTACTAAAGAATGTATGGGTAATGTTCTTCAGAAAAAGAAAAGAATTCCAGAAGGAAAATCCAAGAACTAAAATTTCAAATGAAAACAGTGTAATCTTGTGTAGACTTGGTAAAACTAGGCAGATATTGACTGTAAAAGAGATTAACAATAAAATTCAATTTGTGGTGTTGAAAAATAAAGATAAAATTTAAATCTTGCAAAACAATGATGTGTGGGGTGAAATTAGTAATTTCCTAAAGCATTTTAATTTTATTGTGTTATTGAGAAGGAAGATAAACATCCAGTTTGCTTTGGATTTTGTTAAGCTAAATAGGTGTAAAGTAAGTAAAGATAGCCCCAAAAGTGGAACTTCCACAAAACTTCCAAACTGGTGGAAGGAAATAAATTGAGTGGGGTGTGAGTGGCACACCGTGTGTTAGTCACTTGGGCATGCCAGACTCTTCGCAACCCAGTGGACTGTAGCCCAT
This sequence comes from Antilocapra americana, assembly GCA_007570785.1. Taxonomy (NCBI): domain Eukaryota; kingdom Metazoa; phylum Chordata; class Mammalia; order Artiodactyla; family Antilocapridae; genus Antilocapra; species Antilocapra americana. The sequence goes on from ML664161.1 coordinate 23,452,461, forward strand.
CAGGCTTCTCTGTCCACGGGATTCTCCAGACAAAAATATGGGAGTGAGTTGCCATTTCCTTCTGCAAGAGAACTTCCCAACCTTTTAAGATCCAGTGACTGTGAGAGAGTCACTTCTTAAGTAGGTTTATTAGAAGTCTGGGGTCCCTGAGAAGGAGAAAGGGGTCTGGGACTCTCGAGGAGGAGACCTGTTTCTCCTTCTTGAGAACCTTCTGAGTGGGCAGCAGAGCTGATCCAAAAGATGGAAAGAAAAGGGAATTAAAAAGGAACATCATAAAAGTGCAAAAATGGAAAGAAAACTGAGATAAAAGAAATAATCTCAGATAAATCACTTATCTCAGTCAGTGTGGTTGAACTAAACTCCAGTTACAATATGGGGCTTTTCAATTCTGTTCCATTCAGTCACTCAGTCATGTCCGACTCTTTGAGACCCCATGGACCACAGCACGCCAGGCCTCCCTGTCCCTCACCAACTCCCAAAGTTTACTCAATGTCATCATCTCCATTGAGTCAGTGATGCCATCCAACCATCTCATTCTCTGTCATCCCCTTCTCCTCCACCTTCAATCTTTCCCAGCATCAGGGTCTTTTCAAATGAGTCTGCTCTTTGCATCAGGTGGCCAAAGTATTGGAGTTTCAGCTTCAACATCAGTCCTTCCAATGAACACTCAGGACTGATCTTCTTTAGGATGGATTGGTTGGATCTCCTTGCAATCCAAGGGATTCTCAACAGTCTTCTCCAACACTACAGTTCAAAAGCAGCAATTCTTTGGTGTTCAGCTTTCTTTATAGTCCAACTCTCACATCCATACATGACTACTGGAAAAACCACAGCCTTGATGAGACGGACCTTTGTTGGCAAAGCAATGTCTCTGCTTTTTAATAAAAAAATTTCTAGGTAAAGTAAAGTCTGTCACTGTTTCCATTGTTTCTCCATCTATTTGCCATGAAGTGATAGCACCAGATGCCATGATCTTTGTTTGCTGAATGTTGAGCTTTAAGCCAACTTTTTCACTCTCCTCTTTCACTTTCATCAAGAGGCTCTTTAGTTCTTCTTCACTTTCTGCCATAAGGGTGGTGTCATCTGCATATCTGAGGTTGTTGATATTTCTCCCAACAGTCTCGATTCCAGCTTGTGCTTCTTCCAGTCCAGCATTTCTCATGATGTACTCTGCATATAGGTTAAATAAGCAGGGTGACAATATACAGCCTTGACATACTCCTTTTCCTATTTGGAAGCAGTCTGTTGTTCCATGTCCAGTTCTAACTGTTGCTTTCTGACCTGCATACAGATTTCTCAAGAGGCAGGTCAGGTGGTCTGGTATTCCCATCACTTTGAGAATTTTCCACAGTTTATTGTGATCCACACAGTCAAAGACTTTGGCATAGTCAATAAAACAGAAATAAATGTTTTCCTGGAACTCTCTTGATTTTCAATGATCCAATTGATGTTGACAGTTTGATCTCTGATTCCTCTGCCTTTTATAAAACCAGCTTGAACATCTGGAAGTTCATGGTTCATGTATTGCTGAAGCCTGGCTTGGAGAATTTTGAGCATTACTTTATTAGCATTTGAGAGGAATGCAATTGTGCAGTAGTTTGAGCATTCTTTGGCATTGCCTTTCTTTGAGATTGGAATGAAAACTGACCTTTTCCAGTCCTGTGGCCACTGCTGAGTTTTCCAAATTTGCTGGCATACTGAGTGCAGCACTTTCACAGCATCATCTTTTAGGATTTGAGATAGCTCAACTGCAATTCCATCACCTCAACTAGCTTTGTTTGTAATGATGCTTTCCCACGGCCCAGATGACTTTGCATTCCAGGATGTCTGGCTCTAGATGAGTAATCACACAATCATGATTAGCTGGGTCGTGAAGATCTTTTTTGTACAGTTCTTCTATGTATTCTTGCCACCTGTTCTTAATATGGGGTTTTTAGATGTATTTAGAAACAAACTCAGCCTATATGGTAAAAGACAAAACTAAAGCATAAAGGCAGAGAGATGTTAAGAGAAACTGATGGACAAAGAAATTCTAGGGAAAAGTCAAACAGGGTAGACTTGGTGTTAAAAGTGTTACTAGAGACAAAGAAGGTTAGTTAATAAACATTGATAAAGCTGTAATTCTCTAAGGAAATAATTCTAAACTTGCAAGCACCTAAAAACATACATACAGCATTCAGCAATAGGACAGTGCATATCGTTTTTGAATCCACATGGAATCTTTGCATAAAAGTGGCCTCAAGTTAGACCAAAGAATTTCTAATAAATTTTAAGGCGAACACACTATAAATACCAAAGAAAGAGAGAGAAATAGACATCAACAGTGGCAAGAATTATTTCAATGACAAGTTTATGTCAATTTTTTCTTTTAGAAACTTAAAGGACTGAATATACATGAGTTTGAACAAACTCTGGGAATTGGCGAGGGACAGGGAAACCTGGCATGCTGCAGTCCACGGGGTCACAAAGAGTCAGACATGACTTGGCAACTGAAAACCAACAACAACAACAACAACAACAACAAATGATCCAACAATCTCACTCCTGGATATATACCCAGAAAAGAAGAAAATTCTAATTTAAAAAGATACATGCACTCTAGTTTTCATAGAAGCACAATTTAAATAGTCAAGACATGGAAGAAATCTAAATGTCCAGCAACAGATGAATGGATAAAGGTGTGGTTCATACGCATACACTGTGGAATACTACTCAGCCATAAAAAGCAATGAAATAATACAATTGACAGCAACATGGATGGACCTAGAGATTATCATACCAAGTGAGTTAAGTTAGACAGAGGAAGACAAATTTTATACTATGTCACTTATATGTGGAATCTAAACAAAATTACAAATGGACTTATTTGCAAAACATAAATAGATTCACAGAAATAGAAAACTAACTACGGTTACCAAAGAGGAAGTGGGGGAGGGATAAATTAGGTATTGCAATTAACATATACTCCCTACTATATAAAAAATATGTAACAAGGACCTACTGTGTAGCACAGGAAACTATATTCAATATCTTGTAACAACTGATAATGGAAAAGAATCTGAAAGAGAATATATGGATTCAGTTATATATATGTACTTTGCTGTACACGTAAAACATTGTAAACCAACTATACTTCAGTTTTTCTTTAATTTGTGTTTTAGGCTTGCTGGTTGATATGAATATGAATTTTGATAAACTCATATCTTGTTTTCTAGAATTCCCCATATGATTTTTTCTTTAATGTGCAAAATATTTGGTTGAAGCATGGACAGTCTATAAATTGGTTCTCCAGTGTCATGTTGCGCACACATGTGCATGCAAATGTACATGCTCACTCTTTGGTTGTTTGACATTATTTAATGTTAAAAACAAACTGAATTTTAAAAATTCAGTTCTCCATGTTAGCTCAGACATTAAAGACTGTTTTAGCAAGTGAAATTCACTTTTTTTCACACAATATTTTAATATTCATCATCTCATTTGAAGAGGAAAGACTGTAGATTATCACTCACAAATAAGAAAAATGAAGTCCAGTGCAGATAAACCACAGGATCAGAACCTAGATTCTCTGAATCCAAATTACTGGAGATAAAATGATATCCTCCTTTTTAAAAATGGTTTTGGTGCTTATTTTTAGCAAATATTCGAATAAGAAGAATAATTATTTTTCCCTTTGGGTGCCTTCCAAAATATCAAACTATCCAGAAATTCCAATTCTGGGTGACCATCAGAATTTTCCATTTTTTCTCTAAGGATTAGTTACTAGCTGTCAGGACACAATCATCGGCAATGTGAGCAGAAGTCCCTGAAAGAAAAACATTATACATGGCCTCAGTCCACTGTGAATTACTGGAAACAATACAATGTGATTTGCATCCCTAGCAGCCCCCACTTAACAAGATGGCGACACACAGGGGTCAGAGGTAGAGGATGCCAGGACTCCATGCCATTCTGACAGCCGCTTCCCAAGGCGCAGGCCCTTGTGACACTGAAGCTAAAATGATCTTCCAAAAACAGTTCTGTCACACCTTTCTCAGAAGCCTTGGGTGGCTCTCTGTCACCTGTTAGATATTGATCGACTCTCTCAGTCTATCTCCCCAAGTCTGCCCTAGTCCTTTCTAAGGTTTATTGTCTTCTGCTCGTCTCTCCTTCTTTCGTTCAGCACTTCCTCCCCTGGTCTCACCACATTGGTTTACCCCCAGGTGCCACAGTGCACTTGATTTTGTATAGTGCCATACCTTTGCTCCCTGGTGGCTCAGCGGTTAAGAATTCACCTGTCATGCAGGAGACGTGAGCTCGAGCCCTTGGTTGAGAAGATCTCCTGAAGTAAGAAATGGCAACCCATTCCAGTATTCTTTCTTGGAAAATCCCATTTATGGAGTAACCTAGTGGGCTACAGTCCACGGGGTCCCAAAAGAGTTGGATACGAATGAGCAACTAAATAGTAACAACAAAAATGCCTTGGCTCAAGTAGTTCATTCTGTCTAAAATACCTGCCTATCTATATTTATCTAACACATTGTTAACAATTTCACTTCTCTTTGGATCCTTGACATGTAATTAATTGCCTTTCCCCAGAACCCTGTCATGAGCCTTTGGTTTGCATGTCTCCTTGACCATTATCTTGGTCTACTTTGAATCAGAATGACTTCACTATGAATCAAAAATTTAGGAATGGCTTGTAGGCAGTACCTACATTTCACCCTAGCTAAGTTTCTGTCACATAGAAGATGATTTTTGAATTCCCAGAATTTATCAATTGTACCATTTAGGGTACCCAGAAGTGCCAGATCCATCTAGAGAGACAATGTGACCCTGCCAAAGTTTCCTCCCCTGAAAAATGAATGCAGTGACACAGAGAAGCGGTGATATTGTCACAATCACAAAGCAGGCGACAAATATATTTAGAATGTTACTAATGAAAGTTGTCTAGTGAGTGCAGAAATTGGTCTAGCCAAGGAGGAAAAGTTTTCTCACTTCTGTGCTTGTTTTTCCCCATATTGCAAAGTTAATTTGTATCTAGCTCTTCTAAACTTTTATCTTGCTGGCTTTCAGTCTCCAAAATTCAAAAAAAATATTGAATTGCTCCTGACATCTAGCTGGCTTGATCTGGAGTGCATGCATAATTTAAGCTGATTGAATATTTTGCCACATTAGAGTTGAAAATATCTGAATCCCCAAAACAGTAAAAGAAAATGACAGGTTCAAATACCACTTGGCATCACCTTCCGCAATTTCTGCCAGGTAATTAAGGCCGTCTAGGAGGCTGAAATGGAAATTTGCCTTTAGCTACAGGATTTGCTCATGAACACTCCAGGCCCGGAGAGATGACTGTTCTTAGTGGATGCAAAGTCTTCTTTCCTTGGAAGCAAGATAAAATAAACACATTCCTCAGATTATTTGCTTTTTTCCTTTTTTAAAGATTTTTTTTTTAAATCAATTTCCTTTGGAACCAAAGAAAATAGTGTTTGGAAGATGCTTTCATTAGTAGAATTTATTTAGCTTTGAAATATACAAAAAAGACACTTCTAAAACCCTCAAGTTTAGTTAGAAAAAAAGAAAACTTAACAAAGCTGCCAATGGCTCAGAGTTATAGTTGCTCTTGGATTTCCCTCCTCACTCCAGCCTTGCACTTCCTCTAACTCCCTGATACCCCTGGGGCCATGAAACATGCTTTCATCTCACTCTAGAGATGATCTTGTGCACTTGACCTGAATCCTGAGAGTGTGAAGATGAGGCATCTTCTGCTTCCACAGTTGCAGCAGGATGACTATAGAATTGACAAAGCCAAAGAGAAACTCTACCAGGAAGCAGGATGTGGCAAACTGGAAAACCAGGGCAGAGAGGCAGCAGAGCCTCCACCATTGCCTGGAGGGAGGAACGTGTAGGATCCGGGAGACGCCTGCGCGCTGGGTGTAGGTGGACAAGCTCTCTGTTGTAGTGCAGGGGCATTTCATCAGACCTCGCTGAGCCAGGGTACTCCTTAGGGCTCTCAGTTTCTTTTTGTCTTCTTTCCATGCTCATCAATAACAATTCTGATCTTCCTTTTGAGATACCTTGACTCTGGGAATGCGGGTGGAGGGTGTGAATGTTCTGGTCCCTGGAAGGGATGGGTGCAATCAAAAATATCGTTGAACACTTACTGAGGCCCTTGTACTGGCTGAGCTCTGGGGATGTGGCAGGAAAGTAAGAAAAGCCTGCCCTCATGGAGTTTCCAATCTAGAAGAGGAAGATGGACAATAAACATATGAACAAGCAAGCAAGATCAATTGATATAGTAGTGAAGGTCATCGAGAAAGTTCTACAAGGTGAGTTTGGGGAGGGTAACTGGATGGGGGAGAGTACTGGAGATGGAGTGGTTGGGAAGGCCTCTGTGAGGTGGCACTCCTTGAATAGAGATCTGGATGAGAAGAAGGAGGCAACCATGTCAAGATTTGGGAGTTCTAAGCAAAGGAAATAGCAAGAGCAAAGGCTCTGAGACAAGCATGAGTCTACAGACAAGAAAAGGAAGGAGGGCTGTGTGTCTGGAGCACAGTAAACACAAGGGTGAGCAGGAAGAGGAGGGCTTGGAAAAGTTTGAAGTTGATTGCTTCTATAAATGCTAAGAAAATAGACCTTGAGAAACTGAGAAATGGGAAACCAAACAGACCTTGGACCAAAGTGAATTAAGATGGATAACATGCTACTTGACATTTCCCTGAAGAATTTCTTCCACCAGCCAGTGCTAAACAGTAACCCTTCTTCATTATCTTTTCTCCCTCAAGAAAACCCTCCTATTCTTGGAACTACCAAGGCAATTCTCCTAACACACCTGTTAGTTCACACTATGGGCTTTCACACCTACTGTCCCTTTGTTTAGAAGGCCTTTCCTCCAGTCTCTGCCTGAAGACACCTTGTTCCCACTCTTCCAAATTCAGCTAAAGTATCCTCCCTGTACCCATACCAAACAAAGGTGAATGCTCCTGCAGACGTTTGTAGAACTCCATTATAACATCTTTCCAATTGTATTGTGTTTGTTGCTCTCTAATCCAAGACCAGGAGCTCCAAAAAGGACAGAACACTTTCTTATACTCCTTTCCAGTTTCCATACTCAGTGGGGCACTAGATAGATGGTAGGATTTCAGTACATGGTTTGAAGGAAGGAATAGAGGCAGGAGGGAAAGGAGAGAAGAAGAGAGTAGAGGGGGAGAGGTGACAAAGATTTTCTCTTTGACCAATCTCTGATAAGATCAGAATTCTGAATTCTCTTTCCAAGTAGACACTCACTTTTAGGCTTCTGTATTTGTCTTTACATTGTCCAATTTTAGCAAGAATCCTGTGACTTTGGGTTTAGCTAGAACCCCCCATCTTCCATGTCTGACCTCCCTCCATATTCATTCAGGTTCCTCATCCTTCACCGTCTGACAGATGAAGTCTGGTCACTCTGGTTACCACCAGAATCCCCCTTTATCTCTGATGCTTTCTCTTAGTAATTTTCCACCGCTGATTCCCAACTTGTCCTTTGGCTGTAAGTTCCCACTTTTCTTTGTTGTATTGAGTTGAGCTCAATCTCTCTCTTCTACTGTAACACTTCATTGCAGTGGTTCCTACAACTATCCTATAGTCCCCTTTGAATAAAATCTGCCTTACCATCTTTCACAAGTGTCATAAATAATTTTCTTTTAACAGAAGGAGGAAAGGAGTGGGAAAGGAGAGGAAGGGAAGAAATAAGGAAAAGAAAGAGCAAGAAAGGCAGGAAGGAGAGAAAGTGAAAAGGAGGAAGAGAAGAAAGGAAGAGTTTAAATTGCAAAATGAAGCAACCTGGTTTAATTCTGGGATATTGGTAGTTTTAAAGTAAAAGGGAAATAAATGCACCAGAAAAAACATTTTTGCAAGAAAAGTTATATTCACTTGGGAAATTATTCTTTTGCCTTGCTAAGACCAATATAAAATCCCTCCCACACTTCTTTTCAAAGGTATTTGCATATGAGTCACAATTCCTGCCAATCCCAAATTACATAGATTAGTATGGCAGCAAATAGGCGTATAAGGAGCTAGGAGGGAAGAAGGACAGCTGTTGAACTCTGTGATGGAAACAGAAAACCTGTGCACGAGGGCTCATCTCTGACTAGTTACAGAGAGATTGAGAATCTGTGAGGCACTCTCAGGAAACAGCCTTTCTAGTGTGAATTATTAGGGACACAGAAATGAACAATAGAGAAATGAGATGATTAAATACCGGTGAAGTACACCAGGCTTAGAATGGAGTATACTCCCAAGTGCGGTTTTACTCTGGTAAGGAGAGGGGTAGCAGAAGTGGGAAAGGGGCCGTCACAGAGGACATCCAGTGCAGAAGGGTTCCCAGAACACAAGCATACTGCGAACAATGGCATTGTTTTCTAACCCAGTAGTTTTCAGTCTTGGCATCACATTCCAAGTTATCCACTAAATCATAGTACCTGGACCCCAGACCACCTAAATAAGAATTTCTGGAGATAGGGCAGTAGCATCAATGTTTCTAAAAAGCTTGACACACTCGGATCCAAGTGATTAAAACTTTTTTACTTAGCACCTTTCACTCAGCTGGTTCACATGCACTGCTCTATTTAATCTAGTTTATGCATGCATACTAAGTCGCTTTAGTCCTGTCCGACTCTTTGTGACCCCATGGACTGTAGCCTGCCAGGCTCCTCTGTCCTGGGATTCTCCAGGCAAGAACACTGGAGTGAGTTGCTGGTCCCTCCTCCAGGGGATCTTTCCGACCCACGTCTCCTGTGTCTCCTGCATTGAAGGCAGATTCTTTACCACTGAGTCACCAGGAAAGCCTTAATCTGGTTTATAAAGTAAGCTAAAACCAAAGCTCAGAGATGAGAAGGAACCTCATTCTAGGTCATTACAGCTAATGATGAGGTTCAAACCTTTGCCTCCAGACTTCAAGCTCAACTTGTATTCAGTACAGCAGACCAGTTCAGGGACCTGCTTCCAGATGCTATCTCAGTGGAGAATCTGATCTTGAATGATTCTGCTCTCCCCTTTCTATGCCCTTTCTCCATGAGTAACAGCTCCCTTTTCTCCAGAGCATTTCCTCCTACACCCCTTTAGTTCCCAAATGCCTGTTCCTGCTCCCATCCCCGCTGGGATGTTCTGAGTAGTGACTAACCACTCAGCGGGAATCAGTTTTGTGGGCAGCGTCCCTGTGGGGAAATGTTCTCTTTGAAAGAACACTGACAAATGAGGTAAAATGCAAACAGTTGGTGCATCTGGGTGAAGAGTATATGGGGATCTGGTTCTATACTTGAAATTTTCTGTATGTTTGAAATGTCAGAATAAATGGTACAAGAAGGAGAGAAGGAAGACGAGGATCAGGAAGGGGAGAAGAAAATATTGGCAGGATTTCATATAGATTAAATGGCTTTGGTGATGAATCTGAAGGTTAGCCTGAAGGTCTGGAGGCCTGAATCTGTTCCCGACTCAACCACTGCTCTGCTCTGAAGCCTTAACCACCCTCGTTCCAGATTTCCTATCAGGAAAATGAGGAAGCTGGAGTAGATTATCCCTGTAAAGTTTATTGATGCATGGCAAACCACCCCAAATCTTAGTGACTTAAAACAAAAATTGATCATTGTTTTTCATTGTTTTTTGGACCACCTAAGGCCTCCTGAGTGATTCTCCTTTGGGGAACTCTGATGGGGTGACAGTGAGATGAAAGTTGGACTTGGCATTATCTGGCTCAAATGGGCTGGACATCCAACGTGGCTGGTGAACATGCCTTACAGTTCATCCTGGCTTTTGGCTGGGAGCCCAGATGGGGCTGTTGAGCCATAACATCTATACTTTAATATCTTATTAAATAAGCACAATGATGCTCTCCTCAATTATGGCATGCAGTCTTTTAAAGGATATCTTTAATAAATTAGATGTCCCATACTCATATGAATAGTATTATTATTGCTGGCCACTGGCTGTTACCACCTTGCTAACTGCCATCCTGTTGGTGTCTGGATGCTTCTTCTGACTACTCCCTCTCTCTCCTAGCAGTTTTTGAGTTCCTAGTCACTCACTGGAAATGTAGCCATCTAGGAATTCCAGAGTAAGTAGCAAGGGGAAAATACTTGGGAAAAATTGTGTGGGATTTTCATTTCTAAAATCTGCCATTTTTTTTTTTTGGTATATATTTATTTATTTATTTATTTTCCTTTACATCATTGTGTTGGTTTTGCCATACATTGACATGAATCCGCCGTGGGTATACATGTGTTCATTCCCCTTCCAGAATCCCCCTCCCACCTCCCTCCCTATTCCATCCCTCTGGGTCATCCCGGTGCACCAGCCCTGAGCACCCTGTATCATGCATCAAACCTGGGCTGGCGATTCATTTCACATATGATAATTTACATGTTTCAGTGTTGTTCTCCCATATCATGCCACCCTTGCCCCCTCCCATAGAGTCCAAAAGACTGTTCTATACATCTGCATCTCTTTTGCTCTCTCACATGCAGGGTTCTCGTTACCATCTTTCTAAATTCCATATATATGCGTTAGTATACTGTATTGTTGTTTTTCCTTCTGGCTTACTTCACTCTGTATAATAGGCTCCAGTTTCATCCACCTCAGTAGAGCTGATTCAAATGTATTCTTTTTAATGGCTGAGTAATATTCCATTGTGTATATGTACCAAGCTTTCTGAACCATTATTTTTAAACATTAGTCACTATAATATGGTGGGCTTCCCAGGTAGCTCAGTGGTAAAGAATCTGCCTGCAATGCAAGAGACACAGGTTTGATACCTGGGTTGAGAAGATCCCCTGGAGAAGGAAATAGCAACCCACTCCAGTATTCTTGCCTGGGAAATCCTGTGGACAGGGGAGCCTGGTGGGCTACAGTCTACGGGGTCACAAAAGAGTCGGACGCGACTTAGCAATTGAACAAAAACTACTGTAATGTGGTAGGTAGATAAAACTACACTCCCAAATGCACCCTCGTTCATACCCTTCCTGTGATGGGTATGGGAAATACGCAATGTTTGGGGCTTGCCTGGAAGCCCATTAGAATCAGCGAGGTCCACTGACAGGGAGTTCATGTCCAAACTGAGAAAGTTTGCTCCTGCTTTTTAGTTTGCATACTTGCTTTAATCGATTACATATTTACATTTAAAGTCCATGATTCCATAGATTTGTTTCAGAAAGGAGTAAGTTCCCTCTCTCCTGAAAAGTCCCCTCCCCAGAGACAACTGCTTTCTATTATTTCAGCTAGGTTTTAGTTTAGTTTGGTATTTATTCCAGATATTGCTGCTTCTTGATTTTTTTTTTTCTCCCTCCTCCATTATCTCATATACACATCTTTCCAGGCCACCCAAATATTCTCATGACAGTTACATCTTAATCTGGGGTAGGTCAATGTTCTCTGTTTTTTTTTTTTTTTTGCAGTTATGTAAACACCCTTCCCAGCTGAATCCTGTGGTATTCACTGATCACTTTTCCTTTCTAAATAATTGCATTTTTCTTCAGAGCTAATGATTATCTTACTACTGTTGTTTAATTTACTTATCTTTCTACATAGGTAACACAAATTCATCCAAATCTCTGTCACCTATTCAGCTCTCATCTCAAAATATTCAGAACCGTCAGTTATTCAATCGATTATATATATTTTGAGGAATTCTTGCTTTTGTTGTTTTCCCTCTTGTTTAAAGAAAGTACATTCTTTGGCAGAGCAGAGCTTTCTGAAAAAGAATATGCTGAAGGTAAACTTTTGAGAACTTGCCTTTCTGAAAATATCTTTATCTTGTTCTCAAATCTGATTGATAATATGGTTGGGTATTATGTCTAACTTATGAGTCATCTTATTAGGGGAAGCACACTGACCAAAATCTCCCATCCTGGCCGGGCACCACAGTAGCCATTTGCATGAGTTGTTTTACGACAAGAGGTCCTGGTACGGAACACAGAACTGATAAGCCATCACCAACTGAAAGAGTTCAGGAAAGGTCAAAAGGAGACCCCACATGTCCGACCACCTCCCAGAATCCTTCTCTCTGGCATCCGTCTTGGCTGAACAAGGCTGCACCACCAGGAAGGCCTCTGAGTCAGAATGATTGGCTAAAGAGAACCTGGAAGCTAATCCCATCACCATAAAACCACATGGCAGAGCTGTTCTCCTGGGTTCCCTTAACCTGCTCTCCACCTGGGTGCCCTTTCCCAATAAAATCTCTTGCTTTGTCAGCACATGTGTTTCCTCGGACAATTCATTTCCAAGTGTTAGACAAGAGCCCAGTTTCCGGCCCTGGAAGGGGACAATTTTATTCAAAATTTTGAATGCTCCCCTACACCATCTTCTAGCTTCTTGTATGACTGCTGAAAGAAATCTGAAATGATTCTAACTCTTGATCTTTTAAATATTATTGCAACTTTCCCTCTCCCCTCCTCTCATTTCCTACTCATACAAATCGCAAGAAAAGTTTATTAGAGGCTCTCGACTTAAAGGCCAGTGGACTTGCTGAGTGAGACCTCTAATGGTGAGTTTGGACCATTTTATATCAAGCTTGTAAATCTTTCCTCTTTCTGGGGAAGAACCCTCCATTCTCCAGTCTTATATGGAGGACACAGTCTGGTAGCTGGCATTCTTAGAGCTGCATTTGGCAGAGCTGGCTGGAGACTGAATATTTAGGACACAAAAGTTTTCTTGTCCCTGTTTTCATAATGGTGCCATACTGTCCACTGCACCTAGACTCCTCTGGCCCAGGGTGTATTGTTTTATCCCATCCAGAGAATACGTTTCAAGTCTTCTATCAGAATGGGGGAGGGTGTATACCTGGCTGCAATGTGTGAGGGGAGGAATCTAGAGATCTGTATCATAGACAGACTTCTAAGCAGACTTTTATTCCTGTATCATAGACAGACTTCTAAGCAGACTTTTATTCCTTCCCAAGTCCTAAGGGACTTGGTGTGAATTCATAAGTTTTTAGGAGGTTTTTCTGCATGTAAATAGGTTCTTTGCCAACTTTTACCAGCACTGGTTTAAGATTCAGCTTTTTCTGGGCTGCTAATTAGTAACCATTCATTTGCATTTCACTTCCTAAAATGTTGCTTGCAACTTTATCTCTTTTCACTTTCTCTACTCCTATGGATTTTTTACCTTTTAAGACACCTCTTTTCACTGTTGTTTCAAGAGTTTTGGGAATGGAGCAAAACAATGTACATTTTTTTCAACCCACCATCTTTACCAAATGTACCCTGAGGATGATGCCTTCAATTGGTAAGATCAGAGGTCAGAGGAGAAAGATTCAGATCACAATATTTCCTCAGGCTCAAAGAGATTGAATTCTTAGGGCAAGTTCTCCTTCCAATTTGCATTCTCACTTTGTGTAATTATCGAGGACATCACATTATTACCACTCTGAGTCCTATCAAAATAAGATGATAGTAGCAACAATTCAGTCCATGCCACTGCTGGGCCAAGTACATTACAAACCATCTCATTTAATTCTCACACCAGCTGACTACATACCATAGGTAGTTTTATTATTCTCATTTTTAAAACGAGGAAAATAATGTTTGGAGAGATAAAATAACTTGCCCAAGGTCATAAAGCTATAACTTGGAGGAATGAGGATTCAAACATGTGTCTGTCCAGCTGGTAGCTGCCTTATTGTGAGGTTTCTGCTTTTTGTAGTTTTTCCTGCCTTGGTTGATGAAGGCTACTTGCATTGCAGGCAGATTCTTTGGCTGCAATTACTTGGCTGTACCATAGCTTCAGCCCCAGCACCACTGATGCTGCTGTAGGTGTGTGCTCTCCGCAACATCAGTTTCACAGAACACACTTAATAAGGGTACAAATCCCTGAAGAGTGACATTCTTGGAAGAGGAAATAGAGATCAGAAGAAAATCATGGTTGCACAGAGGGGAGACAATACAGCACAAGCACAGGAAACTCTGTCCATATCAAATTTTTTCTCCCTGAAGTGCTGGCTCAATTATTCCTGCATTGCGCACAACAAATTGATATTTGACACATGCTCCAACTGGGGGTATGCATCCTGCTTGGGGAGTCAGCCATTACTATGACAACAATTTCTTAATTTTTTTCTAAAGGAATGTTATAATTAGCTGTCATATGAAATCACGTACAGCAGCTGACATCCTTGTCAGACCCTCTAACCCTAGCCATTTAAGATTTCTTGGTGGCAGGAAGCACCAGTAGGAGCCTTGGCCAAGTGGGTGTCTCCAGACTCAAGAAACTTCTCGTTAAGGCAACCTAACTCTAATTAGATGCTGCCTCCCTTTCAAGTATATAAGAGAAATAAGACTCTGCAAAAGAAATCATGTTTATTGAGAGGTGGTTGACTCAAGAGAATATAATTGGTTTATTTCTCTAGGCATAAGGAACCATTAAAAGTCAGATGCTACATGTTTGTATAGGCCAAGTTTTGTATAAGGATATGTAAGTTGATTTTACTTAATCTGCAGCTGGAAAAGCGAAAGTAGAAACGGGAAACTAAATTCCTGCCCTGCCTACATTGTGCCAGGCATCTTGTTAAACTGTCACAAATGCACTACCCATTGAAACTTCGCTCACAATTTAAGGCGAAGCAAAAGAAGTCCTCAGTGGAGACTAAGTACATACATATCATGCATTTTCATTTTAAAGAAGATGCATCTGTGGCTCAGCCAAAATCAAGAATGCTTTCTAGCTGGAAATTATACTCTAGAAATCCATGTCAAATGTCAAAAAAAAAGGGGAGAGAAATAAATAAGAATATTTGATATTTCCCTGATTCATGGGCTTTTTCTGGTGGCTCAGATGGTAAAAAATCTGCCTGCGATGCAGGAGACCCAGGGAGGAGACCCAGGTTCAACCCCCGGGTCAGGAGGATCCCCCGGAGGAGGGCACGGCGACCCACTCCAGTGTTCTTGCCTGGAGACCCCCATGGACGGAGGGGCAACTAACACTGTCACTCCCCTGATTCGTATAGTTTCCACAAATCTACTGCTAACTCCTGACAGTCCAGGGGTCCACACATCACTGATGATAGCTGGACAGAACATGGGAATCAAGGAGGATTGGAGACAGGCCAGCCTACTGCAGTGATAGGATCACTAAGCACCCCTGGACCAACAGTGATGGTAAAGCTGATGGTATGTAGTGGTTGTGTGCTCCTCCTCATTTTATAGGTGAGAAAACAGCCCTGTTGGTTGTGTTTCAAGAGTCACTTGGCCAATTCACAGGATGACTAATCAGCGGAGGAGGAAAGCAGACCTCAAAAGCCAGAATGCCTTTCCCTTCATCACATAGGCTCATGGGGATGTTATGTTAGGATTTCTCATATAAACTCTCTGCCCAAAGGAATATTTGACTGGGTTTGCTCACAGTGGAATTTCAGGCAATGTTTTAGGTGAGAAATATTTATTCAGAAAAGCATTCACTTCCCCCTTTTTAACATCAGATAGCCAGTCACTTAATCCATCTATACATCCTACTCTCTCTAACTTGGCTGTGAAAACATAAAACATTCTACATCCCAGCCAGGAAACAAAGTCACCATCATCATCCATTTCACCTTTTTTCCCATCAGATGCACTGATTAAAGATCCTGTGATGTTATATTAGTTTGCTTTGCCTACCCTCAGGCCCATCAAATATCTGCAGATAACGATTGGATCATACAAGAACTGTAATTTGTCTCTTCTCTGAGTTACATTCCATTTTGATAGACTTCACAGATGCACATTGGAAATAAGTGTTCTTCTTTTTCCATAGTGTTAGCAGCCTTTCCTTTTCTCTTACTTTTCACTGGGAAAACTCATAGCAAAGATATTAAGTTATTTTTCTTCAAATAAATCTGATACAGACAAGGCTGGGCAAAGAATATGGAAGTTGCATATTATTCTTCCCCTATTCTCAGACTATTTTCTTCAATTGGAAAGAAAAGCTCATCTTGAACCTCATTCCATTACTAATTTGGCCCTGAGAAAACTATTTAAGGTTTCTGAGCCTTAGTCTTCTTTTTAGTCTTTTAGTTGAGGATAATAAAACATAGTTTAAGGTGGTAGGCTACAGTCCATGGGGGTCTCAAAGAGTCAGACACGACTGAGAGACTTCACTTTCACTTTTCACTTTCATGCATTGGTGAAGGAAATGGCAACCAACTCCAATGTTCTTGCCTGGAGAATCCCAGAGACAGTGGAGCTTGGTGGGCTGCCATCTCTGGGGTTGCACAGAGTCAGACACGACTGAAGCGACTTAGCAGCAACAGCAGCAGCAAGGTGAGAAGGTTGTTAGAGTTAAATTAAATCATATTTACAAAAGGGCACTGCAATATGTCAAATACATAATAAATGATAAATGGCTGCTTAATGTAAAATGTGCTGAGCGACTAATATGTGTCAGCTACTGTGGAAAATGTAGAATTGTTAAAATGACACTAAATCAGTAATTACTATCTACCATTTATTTGATAAATCTCATTGGGCACCCAATAACATAGCAGGCATTGTGCTGGGCTGTAGGCAGTCCCTGTCCTCAAGTTGCTCATTGTCTCATTTGAGGAGGCAGAAGCAAACAGGCAGTTTATAATACAGTGTGATCAGCACTACTAAAAGCTTGAGTACAGGGGAGGAGTAGCTAGTCCCGGACTGAGATGTCAGGAAGGGCTTCTCTAAGGAGGTGATGACACATGAAGCGGATGAAGAGGGGATAGCTTTTGATGAAGACAGAACAATTTCCACAAAGTCCCGAAAGCAAAAGAAAACACAGAACTTCAAGGATTGCTTGTTGTCTGACGTAAAATAAAAGTTGGAGGTAGCAAGTAATGAAACATGATGCTGTAGCAATATAAAAAGGCTGGATTAATAAAGGTCACAGGAAGTTTGAGAGACTTAGACTTCAATATAAAGGAAGCAAAGAGACATTAACCAGGGTAGTGGCATTATCGGATTTGAACTTTTGATGGTCACTCTGGCTTAGGTCTGGACAATGGATTGAGTGAACCTAGGAGGACAAGGAAATACTGTTCAGGTCCAAGTAAGGAATGGTAGGAGCTTAGCCTAGGTTTGTTGTTCAATCACTGTTGTGTCCGACTCTTTGTGACCCCATGAACTGCAGCATGCCAGGCTTCTTTGTCCCTCACTATCTCCCAGAGATTTCTCAAACTCATGTCTGTTGAGTCCGTAGTCCATTGCCAATAGGTTAGCTGGCAATAAAGAAGGATAGAAGATGATAGACTTGAAAGAAGTTTGAAAATATCTAGTGACTGGGTGAACCTGGAAGCGTCAAGCTGACTTGAGTGTCCAGATGAACATAGGTGCCATTCACTTAGCAAGGAACCCAGGAAGAGAAGCTGCTGTGGGATGGGGTAGGTGGAGAAAACTGAGAGACCCAGACTTTAAATCTGAAAGCAGGCAGCAATAGCTGAAAATCTGTTTCTATAAAATATAGAAATACTTCTCTAAATGGAGAAGGAAATGGTAACCTACTCCAGTATTCTTGCCTGGGAAATCACACAGAAAGCGGAACCTGGTGGGCTATAGTCCATGGGGTCACAAAAGAGTTGGACACAGCTTAGTGACTAAACAACAGCAACAATAAACTAAAAGAGGACCATATGTAGACAAGAGAAGTGACCTATGAGATAGGGCTAAACAAGACAATCAGGATGGCCTCTCAGAGGTTTCCGTGTATCTGCAGAACTAAAAGGCAAGAACACTCAGATTCAGGTTTATTAACTAACCTGATCTCCAGTTAAGTCTACAATATATCCCATAGCTTATGGAGAAGTCATATGGACTTAATAGTTGCTGAAGCTGGATGATGGTTATGTGAAGGTTTATTGTACTCTTCTGTCTTTTTTTGTATGTTTTAAATTCTCCATAATGAAAGATTTTAAAAGGTAAGCTGACCAAATAGTTTTGTTGAAGCAATCAATCTTTACAATGTCAAAAGCAAGCTAATTCAGAGACATCACCTCTTGGTGACATCTTCAGAGCCTTTCCAAGAAGGGTCCCCAGGCAAAATCAGGCAGTGCACAGCACCCTCCTCTGAACCACCTGAGCATCACTATTACATCATATACTCCAGATCATGCCAGAGCATCTTCTCCATGATCCAAGAGTCACTTCCTCTGGGAAATATTCCTGGCTGCACCACTGCCTCCAGCTGAAGGAATGAGTATTCCTTCTAATGTGCCTTGACCACAGAATGTTTCCCTAGGTTTCCTGGGTTAGTTTATAATAATTCTTGACCCTGCTGTAAGCCCCTCATATGTATAACTCACCTCTGAATCTCTAGGACAGAACGCTTATGGTTGCTAAATAAACATTTGGGAATGAATCTCTTTCTTTGCATGTCTTCCTCATTTGTGGGAATGAGTCAGATTTCTCAGAGTCAAGAATTGGCATGATCCTTTTCAACCCCTGCAAGACTGTCACTTCAGAATTACCTTGGCTCTTGGCAGAAGAATACCCATCTTGTTTACCATGCCTCTGTGTAGGAAACACTATGACTCTTTCATCTCATGTAAGAGTAGTGGAGCCCAGGAAATTTCTCAGATATGCTAGAACAGGATACTTGAGAGGGTGTATAAACAGGTAGAAAAATGTAGAGCTATAACAGACTATACAAAACACATTCCCTAAACATAGTTTTACTTTAAGTTGACAATTATCCTTAAGAATAATGTTCTCTCCTCTGAATTCTCTCTGCCACCATTCTCTGAAAGGTAAAATTGTCACTTTTCATCACTATATTGCTTTCATCAATAAAGTTTATAAAATGCTAGTCTTTCCAAACTAACCTGCTCCCTAGTGCTCAAGCATGTTCTCTTTCCCGTTGCTCAACCTTTATTCTCACTTGTTCTTCTTCATCTGGTGGGGTTATGGCCTTCTGTCCAGTTACAGTGAACTTGAAGTTCCATTCAAGTGTTGCCTCAATTTCTTTCAGTCAGTTCAGTTCTGTCACTCAGTTGTGTCCAAATCTTTGTGACCCCATGGACTGCAGCATGCCAGGCTTCCCTGTCTTTCACCATCTCCCAGAGTTTGCTCAAACTCATGTCTGTTGGGTCAGTGATGCCATTCAACTATCTCATCCTCTTGTCCCCTTCTCCTCCTGTCTTCAATCTTTCCCAGCATCAGGGTCTTTTCCAATAAGTCAGTTCTTCACATCAGGTGGCCAAAGTATTGGAGCTACAGTTTCATCATCAGTCCTTCCAATGAATATTCAGGACTGATTTCCTTTAGGATGGACTGGTTGGATCTCCTTGCAATCCAAGGGACTCTCAAGAGTCTTCTCCAACAGCACAGTTCAAAAGCAGCAATTCTTCAGCCCTCAGCTTTCTTTATAGTCCAACTCTCATATCCATACATGACTACAAGAAAAACCATAGCTTTGACTAAATGGACCTTTGTCAGCAAAATAATATCTCTGCTTTTTAATATGCTGTCTAGATTGGTCATAGCTTTTCTTCCAAGGAGTAAGTGTCTTTTAATTTCAACTCCTTTAGCCCCAAACAATCTCCCTTTTCTACAACACATATCACTTTCTCATTTTATCACTTCTTGTCCTGTGTCATAGTTATTTGTATAAATGTCTCCTATCCCGAGATAGTTCAAAACTTCTATGAGGTCAAGAGTCATATCTGAGTCCAGGCAAAGTATCTCATCATGTCTGTACATTGTCTTACACGTAGCAGGTACTTGGGAAATAAATGAATTGAAGAATCAAAAAAATAGGTTTTATTAATTTAAATATTTTTTCAAATTGACTGTTAGTATTAGCACTGCATAGGCATTGCCTAGGCTCTTTTTATACCCTTTATTTCCCCCAAATATTTGCTACAGTAAAGTTTGTGAGAATAGTTGGAAGTAAAACGATTTCCCCCAGTAGGACACTAAAATCCAAGCAAAAGTAGAAAAGCTCTTAGGAGGAGACAGTTCAGGAAATCTAATGTGTGGAGAGAACACTCAAAGTGAAGACAATCTTGTTAACAGTATAGCTGACAATTTCATAACTTGTTCAAGATTAATTGTGGGACTTTTGTGGTTATGGTGACTATTTTGCTTCTGCTGGGTGTTTGGTGAGAAACAATATCTGCTAACTGGGAATGATAGGCATGGCTTTATATTTTTAATTTTACTTTTAAAAGTGTGTAGCTTCAATCTCTTTCTCTTTCCTAGTTTCCTCCTCTCTCCTCCCTCCCTCTCTCTTTCTTGTCCCATCTTCCCTAAATCCCATCCTTCCTCCTTTCCTCTTCTCTTTCATTCCCTTCCACTGTAGCTTCTTCTTCCCTTTTCCATCTACCCATTCTCCCCTTCCTCTCACTATACCTTCATGCTTCCCCATCATTTATTTTAAAATGTACATCAAGAAGTTATCTATATGACTCTGAAACCTGAACTTAGATCTTTCCAGTGGGTGGTACAGAAAGCAGAGAGGGAGGGAGGGAGTCAGCTCCAGAAAATGGAGTCAATTCAGATGGTGTGGCACAGAAAATGTGGTGACAAGTGACAAGAGGGCATCCAGGCAAAAACTGGCATCAAAGAGATCCAACATGAGATTATGGATTGCCCCCAAAGCTGGCTGGGGCAAGATGACCAAATTGAGGCAGACAATGATTGGAGACCTGGAGGGGTTCTGAACTCAGGAAGGCAGTTTTAAAGAGGGTGGTAGAGCCTAAGCCATTTATTTGTTTAGGGTTTACCATACATATTGTGGCTTAATTGACGAAAGCAATCAGAACTCTAGACTTGCAGGTCTGGGGAAATAGCCCAGTTAGAGCCTCTCTCTGACAAAAAGGAACAGAACATTGGAAGAGAAATTCACCTAAAAAGAAATCAATAAAACACCTTGGTTACAGGAGCAAGGAAAGAGTCAAACTCCCAAAGCAGTCCACTCAGGCAGAGCAGGGTTGCTGTCTCAAGCCTGGGTTGCTGTCCCCGTTCATCTTTAAAATAACTTAAAAAGGAACAGGGTTGGTTCTAGAAACTAGAGAAGGGATGCTTATTGTTGTTCAGTCTCTAGGGCATGTCTGACTCTCTGAAACCCCATGGACTACAGCACACCAGGCTCCTCTGTCCTCCACTATCTGCCAGAGTTTGCCCAAATTCATGTCCATTGAGTCCGTGATGCTATCTAACCATCTCATCCTCTGCCACCCTCTTCTCCTTTTGCCTTCAATCTTACCAGCATTAGCATCAGGATCTTTTCCAATGAGACGGCTTTTCTAGCCTCCAAATGAGGGTACAGTAGCTGTGGGTCATTCCATCATCAACTAGAAGTAGAAGCAGTGTTCTTAGTGGTTATGATTGTAGATGACTGCAAGATTTGCCTGGGTTTGAATGCCAAGTATCTGACTTAGGAGGTGAGGGACCTTGGGAAAGTACTTTAACCTCTCTTTGCCTCAGTTTCTTATCTTTAACGTGGAGGGAAACAATATCAATACAAGATGCTGTTATGAGAATTAAATGGATCTTTATGTACAAAAGAATTAGAAAATGGAGCCTGGAACATAGCATTTGTTATAAATAAATGAATGAACAAGATAACTTTACTCCATATTCACATATTTTCAACCAAAAGAATGTTTAAGGCCCTTCTATTTACCCAAATAAACTGAAGTACATCTAATAGAGTCATTAGTTTCTCAAGGCAAATGGTCCATTTTTCATTCACCAAGCTTAGACCACAAAAACTTGGTCTCAGATTGAACCAAAACAATAAAATTTGGGTATGAGTGTTGCTCTATCTGTGCTCACATCTTGGGAAAAACACCAACATTGTTTTCATCACTTTTACTTGAAACTCAGCCTCATCTTTGTCTTCCCACCTCCTGCTCTGACCCCCAAACCCCAGGAGGCAGCATAGTATGACAGTGAAGAGGACAGGCTGTAGAGTTAGATATGACTGGATGAAAATGGGTCAGTTCTTCCCCTTTTTAGGTTGGCAAAGATGCCTATCCTTTCTGAGCTTTCATTTTCTGATTTGTATGTGAGGATAACAATACCCACATCATAGAATTGTTGTGAGGATTAGATGAGATTTTGCATCCAAAGGACTTAGCACATGACCACCCACAGTAAATGTTTAAAACCTTTTTAGCCTAAAATCGTAGATCATAATCCAGTTGAATCTATCTTCTCAAATGTCTCCTAACTCTGTCCCCTCTGCTTATTCCTTCCACAAACCCTAGATTCTCTGTCAGGAGTTTGTGTGTTTACCTTCCAACTGGACTATGAACTCCTTTGCAGAGGCAGGGTTTTTTTGCCTGGATGCCCTCTTGTCACCATGATTTCTGAGCCACACCATCTATCTCAGCTTACCTCGAAGATTCATAACAAATATTCAGCAAGTATTTGTTGAATAGACTCTGCAGAACTTGATTTTCTCCCTGTACTTGGTGTAATAGATAAAAGAAATGAGGCTAATAACCTCAAGGTTCTGAAGGGCTGTGACAATTCCTCGTGGACATTTGATGTAGGGCAAATGGCTCACTAACTCAGTCAGTCCAAGTCACCCACACAAGGACCCCAAGCTAACATGGAGACTGGAGCCTGAAAACCCTTCCTACTGAGAAGTCTAACTAGTACTTTTATTTGATATTCTTCTTAGACAACACATAGCAATATTTGTCTGCAGGGGACAGAACAGGATAAGAGGCTGAGAACTGGAAAGAAAAAAACCAAAACCACAAAAGAAAACTCTCAGCTTCAAATATTTGAGTGTATGTATTTGTGTCGTTACTTATCACATTTTCAAACACAGTATCAATTAAGTCTGGCAGTTAAATTGACAACTAATGAAAAACACCATATTGTTACCCAGTTAAGTCGCATTGATCTTGCTATTCGATCTCTTTTTTCCGATGCCAGTAATTTGCCAGCGTCATTACTGACAATGTAAACTGCTCAAACTCCAATGGGAGATATTTTGAGGAGGGAATGATATAACATTATTGTCCAGACTGACACAATTCAAAAAAAGACAATTGAAAACAAGGTTCTTAATTGAGAAAAAAGGATAATACAGTCCATAAAATAAGTCATTGCTGTTTATAAGGCAAAGCTGGACACACAAATGGTAGTGTTCAAAAGAGGGAATTATTACAGCTTTGATTTTTCTAAGCTGATGAATTTCATCAGCTTAACTGAATTAATCAGTCTGACTGGTATGTGATTAACAGCCTATGTAGAAATTAAGGAGACATCTCATATAGGTGGCCTTATACATGAAAACAGAGAAGGAAATGGCAACCCACTCCAGTATCCTTGCCTGTAAAATCCCACAGACAGATGAGCCCAGTGCGCTACAGTTCATGGGGTCACAAAGAGTCAGATCCAACTTAGCAACTAAACAACAAACAATTCATGAAAACCTGAAAGAATATTCTGTTCAAAACAAACAGTTTTTTTTTTTTGGCTTTTCCAATGCTTGAAATTCCACCATTAATTTCAACCTGCATAATTTTTCTGACCAAAAAAGGTAATCTTCAACTAATCAGGAACTGGGCAAGTTTTAAAAAATAAAATCATTTGGTGTACCCCAATGTTCATCGCTGCATTGTTTACAATAGCCAGGACATGGAACCAACCTAGATGCCCATCAACTGATGAATGGATAAGAAAGCTGTGGTACATATACACAATGGAATATTACTCAACATTAAGGAAAAATTCATTTGAATCAGTTCTACTCAGATGGACGAAACTGGAGCCCATTATCCAGAGTGAAGTAAGCCAGAAGCAAAAACAACAATACAGTATATTAACGCATATATATGGAATTTAGAAAGACGGTAACGAGAACCCAGCATGTGAGGCAGCAAAAGGAACGCAGATGTATAGAATAGACTCAGGGCCTCTGTGGATGAGGGAAAGGGTGGGATGATATGGGAGAATGGCATTGAAACATGTTAATTATCATATGTCTAAGCAATAGCCGGCCCAGGATTGATGCTTGGGACTGGTGCAACGAGATTTCCCGGGGGGAGGGAGGAGGGAGGGGGGTTCTGGAGGGGGAGCATATGTAAACCCATGGTGATATCATGTCATTGTTTGGCAAAACTAATAAAAAAAATGTTTAATAAAAAAAAAATCATTTGGTAGAAGAGACCAGGTTAGAAAATGTATGAGGATGGGGTTGTGGGTTTTAGAAAATGGAGTTGATGCAGTTCTCTTGGCTCAGGTCAACAGCCTCGTGTCACTGACTGGGAGACAGAGGTGGAAAGACAACTCTGTCCATTCAGCCAGCAAAAAGCTGACCGACTGATTGATCACTTCCTGCCTGCTGCTCCTGCTACTGAGATTTCATCATTCTTCTCCAAGATTACTGCAACACCCTCCACACAAATGTCTACATTTCTTCTAAAATTTTGTCTGATCGTGTCAATCACCTGATTAAAAATTTTTCATGGGCTCACACTTCACCCTAAAATTAGCCCCACATTCTTTAAGCTCAAATTTCCTCTCTTAAAAGCTTCATCCTCCAGGCTACCTCCCCATAAACCCCATGTATCTAAACATGCCGCTTCCTTCCAAAGGTCTGAGTTTGGGCCTTTGTGCCTCTTTCCCAAAGGAATTTTCTGCTCTGTCTTTTCTGCTAGGTGGTCTCCCAAGCATTTTTCAGGGATGAGATTAAAAGTTACTTTTTTGGAGATATGTTGATTTGTATCATATTTTAGACTTCACAGATAAGTGATATTATGTGGTATTTGTCTTTCTGTTTCTGACTTACTTCCCTTAGTATGACAATCTTTAGGTCTGTTCACATTACTGCAAATACACTTATCTATGAAACAAAAACAGATTCACAGATATAGAGAAAAGAACTGGTTGCCAAGGTGGGAAAAGGAATGAAAGGAAGGAATGGGTGTTTTGGAGTAGCAGAGGCAAACTACACTATACAGGATGGGTAAATAGCAAGGTCCTACTATATAGCACAGGGAACTATATTCAATATCATGGGACAAACCATAAATGAAAAGGATATGAAAAAGAAAATATGCACGTATGTATAACTGAGTCACAGTGCTTTACATCACTAAAATAGTTTTTAAAAAGTCAGTCTTTCAGTAATGCTTCATTGGACTCACTCAGCCAGGATTAATCACTCCTTCCTGTGTGACTGTACAAAACCGAGTTCATACTATGTGACTGTCTCATTGAAAGAACAGTGGCTGTCTGTCTCTTTATTTATGTTAGACTGTGAGGGCAGAGACTATGTGTTGCCGAGGCAATGAGAAGTTTGCAGGAGAACGTTTTATTTCCTTTCTGAGCACACAGAAGGGTCATACCTCCCAGGTACAGTATGCTCAGATGTGGCTTGAAGCAACCTGTGGTCAAGGCAATGGGGACAAAAGTGATGTAAACCCCTTTCCACTGACCCCCAACATTTAATTCATGATTTGCATTTTGTTTTTTCTCTTGCCAGTTGCTCAGCTACAAGTTGAAGATTCCAGGACGCTGCTGGGTCAAAGGGTTCTGGGTCTCTGAGTCGCCACCTGGAGGAAATCCATCGCAGTGAACATTGGCACCAGATTTCTCCTGCGCAAGAAGTAAACCTCTGTGGTGTTAAGGCATTGGGATTGGGGGTGTTGCAGCAACCAGCCTTACTTACTCTCAATAAAGCTGTGTCTTATAATGCCTTTATGATACCTTCACTCTCATTGGAACACAGAGGTGTCCCCTCCTCTGAGTCTACCTGATCCGGTTCTGCTGTCACTTCTCTTCCATTTAGACCGAATCCATCGGTCAACCATTTAGCAATGTTATTACCGTCACCCTAGAATTTCCTTCTCACGCCTTCCTTTAGAAACTACAGCTAGTACTAGTTGCGCTTCGAATAGTAGGAGCAGTAGCGGTTGTTGATATTCTTTAGGAGCACATAACGCTTTGCAGACTCAATATTTTTACCTTTATTATCTTACTTTGATCTTAGCCTCTCATTGTTTCTGTCTTACCTCAAAGTGCTTCCTACCTGCTATTATCTGTTCCTGAATCTGAACTGATACCACAGAGAAAGTCACAACAATCTACTCTTTGGCTCTCACACAAATTAGTACTATTTCCTCGCTGCTAG
This sequence comes from Antilocapra americana, assembly GCA_007570785.1. NCBI lineage: Eukaryota > Metazoa > Chordata > Mammalia > Artiodactyla > Antilocapridae > Antilocapra > Antilocapra americana. Next base: position 23,478,501 of record ML664161.1, read on the forward strand.
TGAGCGTAACACTTAATCATCTTTTTAACTCTTTGTTTAGGTCTCCATATACAGCTTCTTAAAAGTGTTTATTAAGACTTTATTTTTTAAAAGCAGTAGTAGATTTTCAGCAAAACTGAAAGGAAAGTACAGTGATTTCCCACTTTCCCCCTGCCCCTACGTGTGCATCGCCTCCCCCATTATCAATATCCCCCTCCAGAGGGATACATTTGTTACAACTGATGCATTATAATCACTTGAAGTCCAGAGTTTACCTGAGGGTTCACTCTTGGGTGCTGTACATCTTACAGGTTTGCATAAATGTATAGTGACATGTATCCTTCATTATACTATCATGCAGAATATTTTCCTGCCCTAAAAATCCTCCTTATTCTGCCTATTCATCTCCTCTCCCCAGCCCCTGGCGACCACTGATTTTCTTACTGTCTCCACAGTTTTACCTTTTCCAGAATGTTATACGGTTAGAATCATACAGTAAGTAGGCTTTTCAGATCAGCTTCTTTCACTCTTCATAGCTGTTCATCCATTTTTTTTCCTACTCTCCTCAAAAACTTCACCCTTTATTTCCACAGTTAATCCCTCCCATTTGTACTTTATCTCTCCTTCCAATAACTATTTTTTTCTCTCTCATTTCTCTTAGAAGGCCACACAGTAAAAAATTCTGTCTTATCTCTCATCATGTCTCTTTTATTATTATGCTTCAAGGCAGCCTGCATTTCACACATACCAAAATTCTTGCTTTCCCAAATGCAGCTCATATACCTTTACATGATGTTATCTTTTTTCTGAAGTGCCCATTCCCCAGTTTCCAATCTGGAAACTTTTTCTGTCTTTCAAAGAGCAAATCAAATATCCCCTTTATGAAGTTTTCTCTGATATTCCCAAGCAGAAATAGTGGCTCCTCCTCCATTTCCCCGAGCCCCTCAGCTATGACTGTATTATATTCTCATTGCATTATCAGGTCATGCGAGTGGTGGAGAACCCGCCTGCAGTGCAGGAGACCTGAGTCAGTAAGATCCCCTGTAGTGGGAAATGGCACCCCACTCCAGTATTCTTGCCTGGAAAGTTCCATGGTCAGAGGAGCCTAGAGGGTTACAGTCCATGGGGCCGCAAAAAGCCAGACACAACCGAGTGACTGAGCATTCATTCATTCATTTGTGGGCCTCTCTACCTCCTGGACTGTTAGCATTTCTGAGGGCAGGACTGTGTCTGATGACTTTATTTATTTTCAGCACTAGGAACTATGCCTCACACAAGCAGTTCTTTAAGTCAGGAAAGCAGGCAATTGAGTCTGCTCCTTGGAGGAATGGTTCAAGCATCCTAAGTATCATTAGCAACTCAGGACCCATGGCATCTCCAGCTCAACTGAGTTTAAGCAAACTCTGGGAGATGGTGAAGGACAGGGAAGCCTGGCGTGCTACAGTCCATGGGGTCTCAAAGGGTCAGACACGACTGAGTGACTGAATAACAGGACCCAGGGCAAGTGGGGCTGAAGTAAAGAAAGGAGCCTATCTTTGTATGGGGCAGTAAGATGGACTCTATTTTGTAACAACAAGTTATAAACTTAACCTGGCTGTGAGTTCAGTGTCCTTTGAGGTGATGGTGAATCAGGTATGGCCATAAAAGAGGACACAAGGAAGCAAAACTTTTTGTACTCACAGGTCCTGGAGAGACAGAGTCACTAAGCACCATGAGGACACATGGACAGAATGCCAAGGGAGCTGACTCAACCAAGCAGGTGTGGGGCCAAGGAGAAGTGAGGACCTGTGGGCAAGCACCTTTACTGGGGGTTGGGGTAGAATACACAAGGAGAAGGGGACTTCACTGATGCATTTGAAAGTCACTAGGTCACAGTCAATGGAGGGCAGGAAGTGGGACTTGCGGCACATTGGTGCACCTGGTCACCTGGGCAGGGTATTCAGTCTATTTGCAAGGATGTTGAGGCAATAGAAAAGAAAAGGGAAAAAATAGCATAAAGTTTTAGAAATTCACAATACATTGAGTATCTTAGACATGTTTTAAATGGTCTCAGAAAGCAGAACTATGACCAATAGACAAAAATTACAAGGAGACAGATGGGTACTCATGATCAAAAAAGGCCTTTCTCGCCATCAGAGATGTGAAAAATGGAAGAGGTTACCTTGGAAGGCAGTGAACCTCCTTACTGAAGGCATTTAAGCAGAGGCCAGATGGTTTGCGTGGGAAAATTGCTACATAAATTCACACAGCCTGCAGGACCCGTGTGGTGCTGTGTGGGATTCTCCTTGGTGCAGATCAAGTCAAGCCCCACTTTGTCTGGGGAAGTCTTGCACAAGATGAACAGTCAAAGGTCAAGCTATGTGGATTTTTATGATCATTCTTTCTAAAGTTTTTTTCATATTTCTAGTATAATAAGATATTCTAGATTAAAAAAATTCTGAAGTCAAATATGTTTGGAAACTATTTCATATATCACCCTATTGATAATTTAAAAAAAAAAAAACCTTGAGAATTTCTGAAATAATGGAGCCATGCCACTTGGCTTATCTCAGAATTTTCCAAAAGTTCTCTTCACAAAATTTTTTATTTTGTGATATACCTGTGAATAGAGGGGAAAAGGTGGAAGCAGTGACAGATTTTCTCTTCTTGGGCTCTAAAATCACTGCAGATGGTGACGACAGCCTTGAAATTAGAAGACGATTGCTTCTTGGCAGGAAAGCTATGACAAACCTAGACTGTGTTAAAAAGCAAAGACATTTACTTTGTCAACAAAGCTCCATACAGTCAAGGCTATGGTCTTTCCAGTAGTAACGTACGGTTGTGAGAGCTGGACCATAAAGAAGGTAGAGCACTGAAGAATTGATGCCTTCAAATTGTGGTTTTGGAGAGACTCTCAAGAGTCCCTTCACGAGCAAAGAAATCCAGTCAATCCTCACAGAAATCAGTCCTGAATATTCACTGGAAGGACTGATGCTGAAGCTGAAGCTCCAATAGTTTGGTCACTTGATGTGAGCAGCTGACTCATTAGAAAAGACTCTGATGCTGGGAAAGATTGAAGGCAGAGGGAAAAGAGGGCAACAGAGGATGAGATGGCTGGATGGCATCTTGGGCAAACGCCAGGAGACCGTGAGGGACAGGGAGGCCTGCAGTGCTGCAGTCCATGGGATCACGAAGAGTTGGACATGACTAGGCAACTGAGCAACATACCCGTGAATATTTCATGGAAGAGTTCTATCTAATTCTGCTTTCACCTGGGTAAAAATGTCTGGCTCTGGAGAGAGGCAGATACAGCATTTTCTCCTTTGCTGATTTCAAATCATACAGGTCTAAAATATACAAGAAGGCTGTAGGAATAGTAGGGGATTCTTACCCTCAAGGGAAAAGAAGGTATTTACCAAACTCACATGCCTTTTCTCATTTAAAAATGATCCCACCCTTAAAGAAAGATGTTAGTATTCCTTTTACATAGAGGGAACCAGATGTAGCCAGCAAGAAGATGCAAGATTCCAAAATCTGTGATATTCCATTTCTGAACTCAGCTGGGGTTGAGCTGGGAGGCCAGAAATGGAAGAATTCAACTAAGAGACTGTCAAGACTATGACTAGCTTCATGGTCAGTGATTCTTAATTTCATTATTGAGAATTAACAGTCTCCAGAAGCATAAATGTCACCTTGATAATGACTACTGGAGCCCATTAAATCCAGAAATTTATTTTTTCATAGTTGCCAGAAAAATGAGAATGCAGGCAAATATGATCATTACTCATAGGCAGTATGAAGATCAATATCCCATTACTTCTGTCAGCTATATCCCAGACTGGGCCACCTTCTAAAGCAGAGGCTAATAAGTTACCTGCTAGGTGTGAGTCAGGACCTACATAAATAAGCTGGAAGCAAATGAATTAGATACGCCCATGGACTCTGGGCCAGGCAGCAAACAATGGTAAAGTCTGGATCTTTTCACTGTCAAAAATACCTCAGTGGGGTCACACTTTGCTACCACTACTAATTAAGTAAAAATCAGATTTTGTTTTCATCAATGGCCAGTTAGAACTGAGACAAGAACTGCCACTTGGAACTTGAGACAAGCATCTGCCTAGATATTGTAACTGTTCATTTGATGTAACCTCAGTCATAAGCAAAGAAATTTGATATTTCAGAGGCTTTTGCCTTTTCATTTCAGGTAATAGCCCAGCTTCTCTGGGGCTATTTAAAATACAGAAAGCAGTTTGAGATTACGGTGAGAATGGATTGAAGGTTATCTTAAACCTTTTTCATATATTTTACATAGGCTTATTGATATAATTATCTTTTATGGTTTTGAAATTGAAATAATTAATTAAGCAAGTAATAATCAAAAAGGACAATAGCCTGGGAACCCTGCTACAGCCTTCATGATCTTGTAAGGGTCTATAAACTTAGTAGAAAACTAGCCTAGATCTATCTCAAAGGACTCTTTGGATTCAAAACTGCTGAGAAAAAATCCTATGGCTTTATGTTTTGTTTTGTTTTCAGGGAGAAATGATTGCCCCCCCCACCAGTCTGATATCCATTAGCTGTTGGAACCATTCTGCAAGGCCTTTTAATACTCCTGCTAATGAGGCATCCTTAGGTCCTTGCATTAGGTTCATTCAGTGTCTTGCTGAGAAGGCAGAGTGGTAACAAAATTAAAAAAAATAAATAAAAAGTCTTCTCATTGCCATAACACAAATCATACCCAGAAGCAAAAGACGGGTGGGGGAATCTCTAAAAACTCCACATCCTGCTACCTAAACATTTAAATAATTAGTTTCCTGAAGATTGCCCTAGACTTGTAAATAGCTACAGAGGTTTTAATATGTATTTTGCAACATATTTCTGAACTCACAGCAAACAGCCTACAGGTTGGCCATTAATTGAGTATCTTTTATTTATTTTCTTTGTTTGGAGGACAGGGTGTTAAGGAAAAGGAAAACAGAGAAACTAACTTTAGCATCCTTCTTCCACTAAGTTCTCCTTAATGTTCTTTATAGCAAAGGGAAAATCTCCAGGAGTGGGTGTCTTAATGCCAGCCTCCTCCTTGTAAAACTCTCACTTAAGATGCTACTTTTCACTGCTTCTTCTAATGATCATATTATTTTGATTTTATTAGTTTGGTTTCTTTCTAGCTTCCACTAATGGATGAGTTAACACATGACTCACACTTACTTATTTTGATGTTTGGGGATGCAGAGATGCTTTTAAAAAATTCCATCTATATAAGCATGGAGACCATTTAGCAGTGAAGGCCATATTTGATTATCCATAAGAGAAAGCCCCTACTCTGAGCAAACCAGTAATACTGGTAAATTGATAGCACTTTTGCCTTCCTAGGAGTCTAAAGGGCACTGAGCAGTGGGGCTGCATTCTCTGTTTTAACTGTTCTCCTGTGTAGTGTGTTTGGGTGTTCTGGTAATGGTTGGTTACAGCCAGAGAAGTATGATAGGCAAAATGATTTCTTAAAGATGTGATATTAAAGGTAACTGAAAACATATACCCATTAAGGACAAGGGTAGGAAAGTTGGAAAGAAGTTTGATTTGAACTTTTTAAAACATATATTATGTGCCAAAGTTGGTGCTGGGGTGCTAGGGATAAACAGATAAATACTCACCCACATAAATTCAGAATTTGGCAGCAGGGTATTCATAAACAGCAGTGATGTATAAATAGAAATAACTTTAAGAAATAAATTCCAGTTTTGCATAAGATAAAGTAAGCAAACATCTCTGTCTCTCTCACTGGAAGTAACTAACAATGCTAGACGATATGCATGCAGTATCTGTCTGAGGACTCTGAAAAGTAAATGCTAGCTGGCACTTTGGGAAACCAGAAGTACTATCAAGCTGACGGTGCCTTTATAGCTCCAAACCCAGAAGAGCATACCAGGTGCAAATAGAAATAGCTTTCAGTGAAACCGTCTCTGTTTGGTCCCAGGAGCCCCTGCGAGACAGAGAGAACAAGTCAATTCCCTTTGGTGTTGCTGTTGTTTGTTTTGTTGTTTTCCACTGTCCTTCTCCAGCCCTAAGGCAAACCCATGGTGGCATCAGTGGCGGTAATAACTCTTCCAAAGAGCAGAAATGATGGCAGTGCCCGTAAAGCAAACATCTAAAATCCTGGGCCAAGAGTATGGAAGGAAATCTCTTTGCTTTTCTTCCCTCCTCTCATTCCTCTTCCCACTGACCTGGGAGCACACAGCAAAAAGTACATGGCAGGGTAGGCAATTCAGAGCCTCAGCTTTCTAGCCAGAAAACAAAGAGGGGGGATCCTCAGAGCTAGAAAGTTCCCAGGAGATGTACAGCAGGGGAAGCTAGGGGAAAATATCCCATAAAGTTGTGTATCAACTCCTAAGAGTTGCACACACCTAAACTTAAACAGTAAACCACAGGCTTTCAGAAATAGTCTATGCAGGAGAGTACAGCCCCGGTCCTTCACTGGTCACTGAGGGGCATACAGCAGGGCAGAGATAATGGCTTTGCAAACTGAATTGCCACTTGAACTACAGATCTCAGAAAGGCGGCTTGGACTTGCGGTTTGAACCTAACCCAGTCAATTGCCTGCTTAAAAAAAAAAAAATGCCATATCCTATATTTTCCAAAGAACATAAGAGCAAGAATCTTCCAATGTAATGCTCAATGTGTTCAGGACACAATCTAAAATTACTCAACATATGAAGGATCAGGAAAATTTCAATGACTCATATTCAACAGATGAAAACCTGAAATAACACAAATGTTGGCATTATCAGATATTAAAGAAGCTATTTTAACCATGCTCTAAGAAGTGAGGTTGCTTACTCTTGAAATACATGGAAAGAGCGAGAGCAGCGGGAGAGTAATAGAAGATATTTCTATGGATCAAATGGAAAATTTTAAACTAAAAAATACAATAATCAAATTAAAAACTACAGTGAATGTGTTCAAATAACAGAATAGAGGTGATGAAGGAAAGGTCTTTGAATTTTAAGATGGATCAATAGAAATTATCCAATACAAACAACAGAGGAAAACATCTTTCCAATTTATCATCTGATCACTCTGACTCAGGTGTCTCCCACTTCATTCTTCCATCACTCACTCCATCACAATTTGTAGCCTGCAAAGTGGCACTACATAGATTTCTGGAAGCAAGGATAACGTCCTCTTTGGCCTGCTCTCCACACTAGCTCATGAGTAATTTTCCAGGCAGCTCTGTTGGAACTAGACTCAAAGCTCCAAATTTAAGGGAAGACCAGGACATAGTTTCCAATCATTTCCCGATCACCCTGCACATTTGTTTCCCAAGTCACTTCAGTCTTCTTGCCGCCATTCCTGCTGTCAATGCCAACCTGTCATCGAGTTACTCTCCCTACATCAATCTTCCTCCAGCCCTCTGGTGTGATCTATTTAACAGAGTTCTCTTCCTAAAACCCAGCTCTCATGATACCATCCTTGGTTCCTGCCCTTCATAAAATTACAGTTAACACTAGAACACAGACTAAACAAAGAGAAAGGCATTCAACACCCTCTGCTACCTAGTTGCAGTCTAACTTTGTGGTCTTATTTGCTATTATATAGACTAGAAACTTTGTAGTCCACACTCCACTTCTTTATTTCTCTAATCCTCCAGGCACTTTTATGTATCAATGCCTTTGCTCAAGTGGTTCTGTCTATTGGAGGACCTTACATATCCCCTAAGAAAGATTTTATCAGTCAAATTTTTTTATGAGCCAAAGTCTAGTGCAAATAACATTTTCATGAAAACATCTCAGAATTTATTCCTCCTCTCCATTGGAATTTACATATATACATACTTCTCTTCAGTGTCAGATTTTCAAAATATATCAAGTTACAACATGTGCTAGCTTATTTTTAAGCTTTTTATTTTGTTTAGGGTAGCCAATTAACAATGTTGTAATAGTTTCAGGTGAACAACAGAGGGACTCAACCATACATATGTATGTGTGTGCTCAGTTGTGTTGGATTCTTTGTTGCCCCATGGGCTATGTAGCCCACCAGGCTTCTCTGTCCATGGAATTTTCCAGGTAAGAATACTGGAGCAGGTTGCCATTTCCTCCTTCAGGGGTCCTTCCCAACCCAGGGATCAAACCCAAGTTTCTTTTGACTCTTGCAATGTCAGATGGATTCTTTATCATTAGTGCCACTTGGGAAGCCTCTACATACACATGTGTCCATTTTGCCCCCCATTCCCCTCCCATTCAGGTTGCCACATAACATTGAGCAGGGTTCCAAGTGCCGCAGAGCAGGTCCTTGCTGGTTATCCATTTTAAATATAGCAGTGTTGTACTAGGTTTTTGTGTGTTTACTCGAATGCTACCCTAAACCTCTGACTAACCTTGAGAACTCATTCCAGAAAATCTGCTTTACAGGAGTAAAGCTATCTTGTCCTGAATACTGCTCTATTTCATTAGTTAAAAACTCACTCATAAGGTGTTGGGGACACAGAGGTGAATGAGACTGTCTCACTCTGTCTTATTTTAATTATAAGACTGGGAAACCACACAGGAACACATATGGTATCGGAATGTTGATAAATGTTTCAAGCATGCTCAGTGGGCTAAGGAAGCGTACAGAGGACTATGCCTGACCATGTGGAGGGGAACTGGAGGTCTGGCCAGGGAAGTCTCCTCAGGATGGACAGTGACTGGGCTCAATGTGCAGGATGGAGGGCAAAGGGGAACAGAGGCATTGGAGGCAGAAATCAGACGTGTCTATTGGAGCCCTCCTATTTGGTTATAAATATAAATAGCAGAGAAAGGGCAATTTTTTACAATGAAGAACAAAATTTTCAAAGATAAAATAAACTGGGTCTCAGAAATGAACTAGAACCAAGGCATTGGAGGCCACAGGAGTCTTTTCACACTGACTTTACCTTCTCTCTCGCTGCAGACTGACCTTGCCTAGTTCCCAGACCACACAGTAAAACATGGTCACCTGGAGCTCCCAGGCTTACATTTTTTTTTTTTCTGGTTTATTGCCATGTAACAAATTACCTCAATATTTAGTGGTTTAAAACAATAAGCATTTATTATTTTATAGCTTCTGCATGTCAGGAATCTTGGCTGACTTAGCTGGGTCAGAGTCCCATTTTAAAATATACCTGCTGAAAACCCAATCAGCAGAGGGGGAAGCTTTCAGGGAATAGGGGCTGAATTGCTCATCTCAATTGAATGGTGGCTCTCACTGGCTCCTAAAAACACACACACATCCCTGACCTCTCTGCTTTATATCTGCTGTATATATTAGGATTTTGAAAACACTTTTGTTTGAATGAAGCTTTGAAAACTTATACATGATCAAATTGAGGCCCCAAAAGAGGCAAGACTTGTTCAGGATCACAGAGCAGGTTAGTGGCAGAGCAGGGCAGAAGGTACGGATTAGCAAAATATCAGTATTTCATGCTGGTGCCTAGAGATGATGCTTAGGGCCTTAGGAGTGGTTTTCAAGGACAATTGAAGTCTTGTAACTGGGGTTTAAAATGAAGAATGGGGAGGAGGAAGTGCTGAAAGAATGAGTACCTGACCCTGCTAGAGAGAAATAATGGGATGATGATGCTGAGACTACAGAGCTTAGTCAAGGTGAAGATCTGATCGAAATGAGTGAGACCTCCAGTATTTTCTGGTTGAGGGACCAGATGGGAAGGAAATTTAATATTTGAGGGAGCAGTAAGCCAGAAAGAATGGATGAAGCCATGTGCATGGAGAGAGCTGGAAAGGTGTTGGGCGGGGGCGGAGACCACATGGAAAGAGACAGAGGGCGCTTCTTCATCAAGTAAAGAGGAGGAGAAAGGGATGCAGAGGAGCTCAGAGCAGCATTCCTGGGGAGGCACAGGAAGATGAGCAGCCTAAGAGGAGAGGCTCACTCTGCGCAGGCTGAGACAAGCAGACTCCAGGGGAGGCTGAGGGAAATGGGGCAGACTTTGAGAGAGGAGAGCTTGCACAGGTTCTGTGGGGAAGCAACTGGGCACAAAGGACAGGAACCAAAGGCTGGGGAGGAGTGGCAAGGTCTCAGGAATGGGACTTGGCAGCAGAATTACTGATGTAAGTCCATGCTCCAGGACTTCTCTGACTGCCTAGAAACCAGCATCCCAGCCCAGCCCTGTGGGATCTTGGGGGTACTTAGACCTTTACTGCTGCTTTCGCTTAGAACTGGGGAGCTGAGAAGTTAGTTAATGGTGGCCAAACGGGCATTATAAAGATGGGGACTAGCCATGTTTCCTCTTCACTAAAGACAAAAAGTAAGGCTTAAGAAAGGGAATTCAATAGAACAGAAGAAATATTGTCCAGCTAGACTCAAGAAAACAAATTCCTTCCCTATAATAACTTTGTTCTGAATTGGGTTACAGAATGACATATTTAATTCCTCAATCGGTTGTTTCTTTTATGTGCTTAAGACTAAATGAGCTTGAACTTCAGCTTGAGCTATTTAAGAAAATGTCAAAGAACGCATTTGTGGGGCTGTTAAGAAGCCGGATGGCGTAATGGTTATTATCACAGGCTTTGGAGCCGTGCTGTCTGGATTTGAATCTTGTCTATGCTGCTTAGTGGTTGCGTGACTCTGGATGAGCTACTGCCCTTTCATGTTACTTTCTTTTTTTTTTTTTTCCATCTCTGAAAAAGTGATGACAACAGTACCTGCCTCATGGGGTTGTTGCAAAAAGCCCTTAGCACAATAATAATACAGCATTCAATAAATATTAATTAGCTAGTATCAATTAAAAAAATCAGATTGCTTAGTGAAAGTCCTAGGAGCCCTGGCTCGCAGAGTGGGGAACTTCTGAGACTACTTGATTTTCAAACTGCGCTCTTCAGAGCCCATGGGCGAATAAGAGATGCTTCTGGGAAAATGAAGGGGAGGAACTGCTATGGCCCCAGTCCATTCCCCACTTCCATAAGAATAGCTCTGAGTTGATCGGTTTCACATATTTGGTAGACTTCTGCCTATACCTCAAAAGAAGATTTCAACATTGAGACAGAAACCTGGAATAACTTTACAGATGAGGAAACTGACGTTTGGAAGGGGAAATGACTCACCCAAGGTCAAATGCTGAATTGTCTATAGAGCAAGATTCAGCACCCAGGCCTCCTGCCTCCAGTCCAGGGTGTCTCTACTGCACCTCTCTGCCTCCAGTTCCAGACTCATTGCAAAAAGACCTAAGATTTTTACTCTCCTGCAGGACCTAGCCCAGTCACATTTCCTGTGGAAAACCTTTCCCAATTCCCACAGGCAGTTGGCTCTTCCCTCCTAAATCTTCCCTCAGTACCTCTTCCTGTATAATGTTTTAAATTGCAATCTTGACTGATGGATAAAAGACCTCAGTTTCAAAGGAAACCATGTTTTATCTATGTTGGACTTCCTGGTGCCAAGCCCAGTGATGGGCATATAGCAGGTGCTGGGCAAATAATGGGTGTGAATAAACACTTCAAATAAAAAAAACTGATGTATAAATGTGATGAATAATTAATGTTGCTATTATGATTATGGCGAAGGAGTGGCAGATGTAACAGTTCTTGTCCCACATGAGCTAATTATTGAGTTGGCTAAAAGCTTCTGCAAATTTTATTTCTTTTGGGGAATAAAATGTGAGTCCAAAGTGGCACATAGGGTTTAATTTTCATTTGTAACATAAAATGCCTCTGTGGTTGGAGAGGAGGTTTGCAGGGAGGGTGGGAGGGACTGGTTAAGGGCAACCAGTACCTGCAAGAAGGTTTCAGGCAGACCTGCCTCTTGTGTGCACAGCCAGAGGCCAGCTTCTTTCTCCTGTACAAGGCCTGTCTGCAAGCCCGAAGGACCTTTTTCTTATGAGCACATTCCGTGGCTGATTGATTAGGGGAGACCTTTTAATGAAGGCATTAATAAAAGAAGCTCCAGTGCCAGAGGGGTCCTGCACTAATTAGGGGTCCTCCTGGTGCCAGTCAGGAGAACACCCACACAGGCAGCTCTGGGTCTTTTCCATGGTGGGGGCGCAGGGAGCTGCCGGTTATTGCTGCTCCCCTGCCCTCTCCTTCCCACCTGGGGCCTGTTTGTTAAAATCTGCTTCCTACACGGTCAGCACCCTGAGAATGTGTGGCTCTGCCCAGCCCCAGCCAGAACCTGGGGAGGGAGCTCTGTTAAGCCTTCTAGGACACCTCTGTCCTTACAGACAGCATCGCAGCTGTGTATGTTTCTAGGGAAGATGGAGAGATGGCAGTAGGAGACCTTCTCGCCTCTCAGTTCCCTCAGCTGAGCAGAGAAGCTTTGCTTTCCTCCCTAAACTCTCTCCTTTATTTTAAAACCGTCCAAAGTGATTGACTATCCCATCTGTATCAGTCAGTGATTTCCAGAGAATATATAGATACATACACACATATGTGCCTATGAAAAACACTGGCTGATTGATTTTTACACATTGTCTAATGCGCCTGTGTATGCGTGCTAAGTCGCTTCAGTCATATCTGACTCTCTGATGAACCTACAGACTGTAGCCTGCTAGGCTCCTTTGTCCATGGGGATTCTCTAGGCAACAGTACTAGATGGGGTTGCCATTCTTCTCCAGGGGAATCTTCCTGACCCAGGGATTGAACCCACGTCTCTTATGTCTCCTACATTGGCAGGCAGATTCTTTCCCACTGTGCCACCTGCAACTGTAGGGGATGACACATCCAAAATTCGGAGAGCAAGCCAGCAGGCTGCAAACTCAGGCTGTAGTCTTGAGACAATTTTTTCTTCTCCAGGAAACTTTTGGGTTTTGTTCCTATAGTCTTTCAGCAGATTGGATGAGGCCAGTCCTCACTATTAAGGGTAATCTTCCTCTATGTACAGTCAACGAATTGTAGATGCTAACCCCATTTGCAAATTACCTTCACAGCAACACTTAGTGTATAGCCTAAACAAAGAGGGCACACAAAACTGACCATCACACTATCTTTATGACATTTGAACTTTCAAGTATTTCTTTAAGCTAAGCAGAGAAGTTAGCATTCTCTCCATACAAACTCTGAGGCTTTTCTATTCGTGTCCTGTTACTTTCACGCAGCTTTGCTGTGCAGTAGCTAAGTTGTGCCCGACTCTTTGTGACCCTATGGACTGCAGCACACCAGGCTTCCCTTGTTTAATGTTAATGTTAAAATTAAACCACAGTTTCTGGAATCAGTCTTAAGTTCTTAACATGAGATGTTACTGCCTTTTTCATACACTGTTCATTCATTCATTCAAATAGTTAGGCATTCGGTCCCCTCTACATGCCAGACACTGACTTGAACAGGGTGGACATGGCGTCCTGGCATGACAAAGATGATCCTCTGCTGAGAGAGATGCACACAAAGACACTAAAGACACACACACACACACAAACACTAAAGACACACACACACATGCATGTGGGCACACAGAGAGGCTCACAGGGTTTAAAAGGCTCCTCTGAAATTACCGAGGACTTCTGGAAGAAGCAGGAATTGTCATCTGTAATAGAGAAGCATAAGACTGAGAAGACTGGAAAATACAGCCGTTTTTTCAAAGACAGAGACAAGCTAAATAAATTCAGTGTCAGTTTACTTTAGAAGAGTCTGAGCCCCATGTCTGTGGAGGAAAGGGAACGAGTTAGCAGCCAGGAAAGTGTCTTGGTTTTCACCCTTGATGTGAGAGGGGCTGCTGGATGGGAGGCAGGTGGAACAAACCAACATGGGGCAGAAGTAGACTGGAAGCTCCAGGAAGGTTGGCCAAGCAGCAAACCCCTACCCTGGTCCCTGGTCTACTCCTAGCCTCTGTGTGCTAAATTGCATGGGGAAGAATGATTCAAAGTTACCTCTCTGGCTGATGAAGACATTTTATTTAGGTCATGAAATCAAAGTATTTTATGTAGCTTTCTGCAAATGCAGAATATGTACCTTCATCCTGTATCTAGGCATCCCTTCCCTCCTACCATCACCAGATCAGGAATGGATACTCTCCAAACAATATTTGTTGTGTAGGATTTCACAGTTTACAAATGCTTTCAAATACATTATCCCACCCAACACCTGGAAAAAATGCAATAGAAACACTATGAAATTGCCATTTCACAGAATAAACTGAGGTCCAGAGAGGTGAAATGACTTAACCAAGGTCTCCAGGCCAGTATTTTTGAGGGCATTAGACCTAAGAGTATTTCACCTAGCTCCTTCTGCTCGGTCACCAAAATCAAACATCAGTACTATAGTTTAGGCCTGCTGTAGCAAAGCATCACATACCGGATGGCTTATTGTCTCTCAGACTAGAGACTAGAAGTTCAAGGTCAAGTTCTGAAGGCTGTGAGGAAGAACCTGTTCTAGGCTTCTCTCCTAGCCTCTAGTGGTTTGTTGGTATTTTCTGGAATTCTATGGCTTGAAGGCACATCACTGTGATCTCACCTTCAAGTTTCCATGTCCTTCACCCTGCATGCATTTCTGTGTCCACATTCTCTCTTTTCATGAGGACCCTAGATAGGCACATTGGATCAGGGGCTCAACCTACTCCATGTAGAAATACATCTTAACTAAAATGTCTGCAACAGTCCTGTTTCCAAATAAAGTCACATTTGGAAGCACTGGGAGAGGCAGAGGAACTTGGGGGGACAGAGCACCATCAAATTCACTAAAATTAGCGTCCCTTAAATCTGTCATCTTACCACCCTGTGAAGCGGTAAAGCTGAGATTATTATTCCCATATAATGATGAAGGTGAGAATCTTCAAGGTAAGGTAAGTTGCCAAGACCACTGGGTGGCAAAGCTGCCCCTGCCCTCACTCTGCCTCACCACTAGCTTTAAAAGTGGGGCCTTCAAGCTATGTTATGGCACATGGAATCCCCCTGATGTCCTACCTGTGGGGTTTAGTGAGGGTAGAGCAACAGAGCATGTGATCCTTGAGAAATTGCCGATTGAGAGAAAAATGAATGACTTAATGAAATTCTTAGACTGTGAAGTACACTTGGAAGGGATTTTCACTTGAAAAGGAAAGAAAAATAGTGTTGGGTCTGTGTGTAGTCCGACTGCAAATACTGTACCAAGGAAATGGAATCAGATAGAAGGCATACAAGGTTAACAAGATAACGAAAAGGTTAACTCTATTCTTTAGGAATATTAACATTCCTTCATTGCCATAACTATGTCAGCAAAATTTTTGGAGTCACAAATAGGATCAAGATATTTGAATGAAATTATCTCAGACTAGAAAACCTTTCAAAATTATCTAGATTTCTTTGAAGGGAACTGGAACCTTTGGTCTCAACAAAAACATACAAATTACAGCATGCCTGGTAAAGAACTGATTTGAGTCCTAACTTAAGGCAAGGCCTTTCAGATGAGTTACGAAGCATCAGTCAATGCTCTGCTGTCTGTAGAGCAGTAGAGAAAGCCATGGTTGTGAGTGGAAAACATGGATTCCCATCTTGCCTTGTTTCACCACTTTCTGATTAGATGGGGGACAACTTGGACAGTGGGACTTGTTGGGCTTTTTAGGTCAGACAGACCTGAGTTTGTGTTATGTGTATCACTCACTACTTATGTCACCAAGGGCAAGAATGTGCGCTCTCTGATCCTTGGTTTCTTAATTTGTAAAATGGGTATAAAAGTCATTAGAATTAAGCAAGATAATGTATATAAATGCCTGTCACATAAGAGCTCTTAATGTGAGCTGTTTTTCCTCCTCTGTCTCTCTGATTCTACCCTATCTACCTTCACACAGCTATTTGAATGATAACTAAAGAAAACAAAAATGATTATCTCTTGGAGGCATCCTAAGGAAGCATTTTTTTAAAAGTAAATAAAACCCTCTTCCTGAACCTTTATTGTTGTTGACTTGCCTGAGAGTTTTGAGGCTGTTGCATAATTTCAATGAGGTTGAACCAGGCACCTGGTTGGCAAGCACAAACATCAGCTGGAAAATACAAAGAAAAATGGTATTTCCAGATGGTATTTCTAGCAGATATGTCTTGGTAATCTAACAAAGCATGCCAATAGTAACTATGTGAACCATCATCCCCACATTGACATAGCACTGTTCAGGCTACAAAGGCTTTGTAGGGCTTTATTTCCTTAAGCCTCATTTAGCCTGTCTGTACATTGGAGAGGACACAAGCAGTTATTATCTGCTTATTCTGTCTTGAATACACTGAGTCACAGAGCAGCTAACTGGTATTGGAGCCAGGACTTAAACCTGAGCTTCAGGCATCCCAGGCAACCACACCACATTGCCTTCTGGCCTGGAATTATCAGTCCAAACTCCATCCCAGAACTCTGGCAAGAGGCAGAGCTAATCCCCAAGCTGAGTCAGTGCTCATATCCATGACCCTGTGTGCTGAGACTTTGTCCCTTACTTTTCCTACCCGCTCGCTCATCACCCACCTCCCCAAAGAATCGAGCCTCCTTCCCCAGGAGGAGAAAAACTTAACATGGATTCTCACTTAGCCAATAGCTAGTTTTAACTTTTGTTCCTCTTTAGATTTTTACCAATGTATTGAATATAGCTGTTTTCTTGGTAATACTGAACATATTTTTATGTTCAGCAAAAATATGAACATAATTTTATTTAGTCTCACATTCTCAGAGGCCTATCATAGGTCAGGGAATTTTGCAGGAACATAACATCAATCAGATACAGACACTGTTTCCAAGGAACTCATGGTCTAACAAGGGAGATAAGACATGCAGAGGGTAGCAGGGAGGGGAAAAGTTCTAAATGGCTGCAGCAAGCAGCTTCAGAACCCCAGTCCAGACCCTGAGGGGGCACTGGCAGGGGCTAGCCACTATTTGTTCTTTCTCCACTAGTGTGTTCCTTCTGTAGACCGAGGCATCCGTCCTAGGTGTCTGGAGCTACACTGTATGGTAGAGTATTCATCGATGGTAGAAATATCCTATACCTACACTGACCATGGGCTTTGCTAGTAGCTCAGCTGGTAAAGAATCCACCTGCAATGCAGGAGACCCCAGTTGAATTCCTGGATTGGGAAGATCCCCTGGAGAAGGGGTAAGTTACCCACTCCAGTATTCTTGGGCTTCCCAGGCTGCTCAGACTGTAAAAGAATCTGCCTACAATGTGGAATACCTGGGTTTCATCCCTGGGTTGCAAAGATTCCCTGGGAGAGAGCAGGGTAAGCCACTCCAGTATTTTTGCCTGGAGAACCCCCATGGACAGAGGAGCTTGGTGGGCTACAGTCCATGGGGTCGCAAAGAGTTGGACACAACTGAGTGACACATGCTGCCCACAACAGTTACCATGAGCCCCGCTTGTCTTCTGAGCACTTGGAATGTGGCTAGGGCAACCAAGAAAAAGAAGTTTTAATTTGATTTCATTTTAATAAATGCTGATTGTAGCTAGTGGCTACCATGTTGGATACCACAGAAGTACAAACAAGAAAATGGGCAGCTCTTCATGACCATGTCAGTTTTTAGGGGGGCAGCTGGGAGAGCTCTCTCATTGCCCCACTGCTCCTTCAGGACATCTGTCATCATCTTGTTGTCCTGGAGTGAACATCAGGAAGCTCAGACGCATAGAACAAGGTCCTTTGAAGCGTCACTGAACCAACTCGATAAGTCAGACCCTCCCCACACCTATGTGTGGCTGTCACCAGCAGTCCTCCCTTCTCCTCTGAGTGATGAAATTAATAGATTCGGGCAAGGTTCAGATTTAAATAAGAGGAGCAAATCCTCTGTGAAAGAGAAGAAATGAGTTGTCAAAAAAGCCCCAGGCCTCACTAGCAAGGTGGTGCAGTGGCCTGAAGGGAGCGTGGAGTGGACATAAAGAAACCTGTGATCCAGCCCCCACCTGCTGTGAGCCCACTCTGTGACCCTGAGTAGCTATTCCTTCTTGCTGGGCCTTGATGTCCTTTTCTGTAACCTGGGGGATGAATTTTCTGATTTGTCAGCCAGCTCGAAGCTTCAGAGAAAATCTTATTCCCAGAGACAGCAATTTAACAGTGAAGGAGAGTCTGGGGATGTATTTTCCAATGTGAAGCACAAGGCAAAACTAATTTAGCAGAAAATAAAAAATGGGAATAGTTGAAAGTACATGGTGTTATCGGCGGTAAGTGAGTGCTACTCGTGAACTTAGCAGCAGTAAGAAGAAAAAAGGCCAAGATTACAGAGGAGGAGGGGAAGACTGTTGAGGAACCTGCAAGAATAGAGGCAGGAGCCACAGGGGCAGATAAATAACAAGAGAGTCACCAGCCGCGCAGCCAGAGAAGGGTGAAGAAGGCACCAAGCAGACCTCCCTGAACTGGAAAAAGCATTTCGATTAGGGGTGATGAGCAGCACAGTTTTGCTCTTAAATGTAGAACATCCTGACTTCAGTGTCTGAACGCACAGGGGAGAAAAACGCCTGCGGCGACGACTTCAGTCAGTCAGTCAATATTTATTAAGCACTCTACAACACCTGCTCTCGGTCCTGGAGTGTCAGAAGCACCTGGGGAGCCTAAGGAATACTAAATAAAAGCCCAGACACACCCCCAGGGATCCTTCTCTAGTTCGTCTGGGTGGTGCTCAGTACTGGTGGGAGATGAAAGCTCCCTAGGTGCTCTGGCCTCAACTGAAAACGTCTGGTTTCTAGTGCCAGGTTTCATGCTAATCCAGGACCTACAATGGGAATCAGACAGACATGCATGGCCCCTGCCCTCGCCAATGTGGGACTTTGATCTCTAAATCATACTTGAAAAATATAGCACTCAGAAAAGGGGTCTATTTCCATATAAGTTGAAAGTCCTTAGCCCAGGACTCACCTCCACTAGGTCAAATCTCAAAACCCAGGACTCCTTACATGACCTCAAGCATCAGGATGCAGAGGAAGGTGACTTTCTGGCGGTGCCTTCTCTTTTTATTGTCAGCACTTGCAACGCTCACTAGGCTCTGACCATAGCCACATTTGTCAGACTCATAGGTACCCAAGAGCTTCAGGGAATGGCCACAGGCTAGGAACCCTGGGATAATCCTACCGTGGATTACAGCAGGGGGACACCTCACTTGAAGTCCCTGAAAAGGGAGGGAAACACTAATATACGGATACCTAATACTTTCCAGGCACTGTCGTAGATGTTAAAGACACAGAGATGGAGCCTGGAAATTCACCAGTAGCTGCTTCATACTAAACAGAAAAGGGATGCCTTTTCTTCCTCTTTTTGCTTCACATATATTACATAAAAAAATACGTATTACTAATAGAACAGTAATTTAACACATGGATGATTGGAGAGAAATATTTATTGTCTATAGCCTCTCTTTCCATAAGAAGTATGGATCCAGGTAACTAGAGGATTTTTTGTTTGATGATAGTAGAAAAAAGTCTTCATCTTCAGTGTACTGGCCTTAGACTTATTTGAAAGATGATATTACAGAGTGGGAAAGAGCACGCAAGTAGAAGAAACGAGACTAAGATGTCTAAGAAGAGTAACTGAGTAATTGTTTCTAAGAAGAGAAAAGAATAAGATGTCTCCCAGAGTAATTGTTCCCTGGAGGCAGGAGACAGCAACCCAGAGGCTGCGTGAAGACAGGTGCAGCGCCAAATTATGTAAGGAAACAGGTATGAAAGAAGATGCTGGTCTGGGGGAGCTGAATGGGAACTCCTGTGCACTGTGAAACGGTGTCCTCCTCTGCCTCCAGCCATGAATTTGACAGTGCTCCGCATCGCTCATTTTTCCTCATGAGTGAAGTTCATCTGGAGAGAGTGTGAAAAAAAAAAAAAGAGGAAAGTGTGAGGACAGGACTGAGCAGCAAGCTTAGGCTCTGCCATTCAGGCATTTGGGCTGAAAAGGAACTTGGATGCAGATGCTGTTGGGTAGAGGACGAGGAAACCCCTTTTACAATAATCCCATTTACATTCCAGCTGAACTGAAACTCCACTCTAGATAGGAAGCAGAATCTGGCAACTCCAAGCTTTGAAAGTGTACATCTACATAAGAGCCTGGGAGTTTCTTGGAAAGGAGTTGTTCTATGTTCTTGTACTTACTTGCATCTACTCATTTACTTAGTGAAAATGTTTATTGTCATTAAACATACTTCTGCCATATCATTTTCAGTAGCTTTATAATATTTGTTATATACCTGCACATTTATTCAGCCAATATATTTTGCTTGGTATTAAAATGTTTGTATGATTTTTTAAATAAGCTACACCGAAATGTTATAGATATGTTCTTATCTATCTTCATTGGGAAAAATTCCTAGAATTTTAGAATCTATGGTCAGTAAAAAATTTTATTTTCAGGGATGTTTAACATGTTCAAGCAATGGAAATATATGTCTATATATACACATATATGTGCAAAGGCTTGATAAATGCTTGTAAAGTTAAGATCACAATTGATTGAAAAGCTGCTTGAGTCCATATATGTTTACTGCTGGGAAAACCTGAGAACTAGGGTGTCTCACCTAATTAGGATGAGCATGCAGTCTAAGGGGCTTACCAGATGGTACTAGAGGCAAAAAAAAATCTGCCTGCAACGCAAAAGACATAGAGACTCGGGTTTGATCCCTGAGTCTAGAAGAGCCCCTGGAAGAGGGCACGGCAACCCACTCTAGTATTCTTGCCTGGAGAATCCCATGACAGAGGAGCCTGACAGGCTACAGTCCGTGGGGCCGCAAGAGCTGGACACGACTTGGCGACTAAACCATCCTCACCACCACTAAGTTGCTTCAGTCGTGTCCGGCTCTTTGGGACCCCAAGGACTGTAGCCCGCCAGGCTTCTCTGTCCATGGGATTCTCCAGGCAAGAATACTGGAGTGGGTTGCCATTTCCTTCTCCAGGGGATCTTCCCAACCCAGGAATCGAACCCCAGTCTCCTGCATTGCAGGCAGATTTTTTACCGACTGAGTTATGAGGGAAGCCCTTAGTACGCAGGCACAAATTCAGACTAAAGTGGCAGAGGGCAAGGGTGGGAGGATATGGGAGAATGGCATTGAAACATGTTAATTATCATATGTGAAATCAATCTCCAGCCCAGGTTTGATGCTCGGGGCTGGTGCACCGGGATGACCCAGGGAGAGGGAATCAGGAGGGAAGAGGGAGGGGGGGTCTGAAAGGGGAACATATGTATACCCATGGCAGATTCATGTCATTGTATGGCAAAACCAACACAATAAAGTAAAGAAAATTAAAAAAAAAAAAGAAAGAAATCACACACACACACAAAATAAAGTGGCTGTCTCCATGGGGCGTCTCAGAGACAATAAAATAGTATTGAAACTCTGCAATCTTGGTACAAACCCCACAAAAGACTTTTACTCTCTTCCTGTTCTCCAAACTTCTCTGTATAAAATCCCCACTGACTCCACTTTGCATACAGAAAAAGAACTCCTTGAATGACTCCTTGAATCATATCTAAAGTCCCCAGATGAATAAATACAGAGAAGATGATAGAAACAGGAAACCATCCTTTTGTAAGCTCCAAAATAATAATTGATTCAGGCAAGGATCATCAAAAGGAGCTCAAACAATTAGGTAAAATGTATGGGGAATAGAGTATTTACCTTAGTACCAAAATATCACCACAGGAATTACTAATTCAAATAAAACAACACATCATTGAAAGAAGAACTGATGGTCAGTACATTTCACCAAGCAAGCAAACCTAACATCACAGATAGTGGGATAGCAAAAATTTCCCTTTTAATTTGTTTTAGCTGTACCTTCCAAGCCTTGATACATTTTCATTCAGTCTCTTCTAAATATTTTCTAATTTAGTGTTTTTTAATACCCCTAATTTAGTATTTAATTTTCTATTTTGCTGTTTTATTTGATCTATGAATAATTCATGTATTTAAAAAATTTTTAAATACATGTGAATATTTAATTAACTTTGGAAAATAATCAAACATATGCACTGTTGCCTGATTTTTATTTTTGTTGAAACCTGATTTTTATGTTTGTGGAAAAGTATGTGGCTAATCTTTGTGCATATTTGGCATGTGCTTGAAAAAAGTGGGTTTTCCCTGATTTGGAAATGTAGGACTCTATGTATGTATGTATCTGTATTAGATCAAGGTTGGTAATTATGTTACTCAAATGTTTTATATCCTTACTAAGTTTCTGCTTACTTGGTGTATCAGAGGAAGGAATGTTAAAATATTCCACTATAATTGTGGTTTTTCCAGTTTCTTCTTGTAATCTGGGCTATTTGACATGTGTGCTCGGTCACTTGGCTGTGTCTGACTCTTTGTGACCCCACGGACTGTAATGCACCAGGCTCCTCTGTCCATGGAATTTCCCAAGCAAGAATGGAGTACAACCCACTGGAGTGGGTTGGCATTTTCTTCTCCAGGAGATCTTCCCAACCCAGGGATTGAACGCACATCTCCTGCTTGGCAGGTAGATTCCTTATCATTGTGCCACCTGGGAAATCCCAGGAAATATATATATATATATATATTCTCAAATATGTATATGCATATCTGAGAAATTATTTTTAGATGCGGAGGTACAGGATCAAGGTCATCAAAAATAAGGAAAATGAAAAATTGTCACAATCTAGAGGAGACTAAGGAGACATAAAGAGGAAATGTAAATGGTGTTCTATGGGATCCTGGGACAGAAAGGGGCAGTAGGTTAAAAACTAATGAAACTGAATTAAGTATAGACTTTAGTCAGGGCTTCCTCAGTGGCTCAGTGGTGAAGAATCCACTTGCCATGCGTGAGAAACAAGTGACAGGTTGGATCCCTGGGTTGGGAAGATCCCCTGGAGGAGGGCATGGCAACTCACTCCAGTATTCTTGCCTGGAGATTCCCATGAGCAGAGTAACCTAGCACGCTATAGTCCTCAGGATCTCAAAGAGGTGGGCATGACTAAAGCAACTGAGCACACTGGCATGCACCATAGATTTAGCTAACAATAATGTATCAATACTGGTCAATTAGTTATAACAAACACACCATACTAGATGGTGTTAATAATGGGGGAGCAAGGTATATGGAAACATCTGCGCTATCATATCTACTTTTCTGTGAATCTAAACTGTTCTTAAATTTCATGTTTTTTAAACGAAAGTTGTGCAGGGTTAGTAACACCTGCCAGAGGAAATGTAAACCCTAACCCAGGATTTATAAGATATCCACAGGTAGAGCCTTGCAGGTGTTCTCAAATTGAAAGTTACAAAAACAAAGGAAATTAAACACCAAGACAGAGAGAGATACACTCAGAGACAGACAATATATTAAAACAGCAAATTAAAGGCTCCTAAGAATTTGAGATAATAGAATTACCTGCTATAGAGAAAACCAATTATTTTAAATCACTAATTGTATGAAAGAAGGAATTTAAAACATGGGGAAATAGAAATAGTGGTTGCACTATACATTTTCTTCATTTATAGAAACAGTTATGAGACCAAAAAGACATGGAAATTACCTTCTTTATCAGACAAATAATCAGAAGAATTTTCTCTCTCAGTAGTATAATCAGCCACGCATCTTGCTCTAATATTGAGTGGTCATTATCAAAGACACAAAGGCTTAAGTATCAGTTTTAGAAATACGTGTCACCAGACTGGCAAGGTAGCAAGATTCTGAGCAGCCCTAAGGAAATGTATGAAAGCACCGCTACTGAATGATCACATGCAGATTTGGGAACAGAGGCCATAGAAGATAAGATTTCCCAACTACATATAGAACTTTTATTTTCTTTGAGTTCCCTCCTCATCAAAGGAGAAATTTACGTTCTAAGAATAAAATTTTAACTGAGTTATTTGACAAAGAGTACATAAAATCGCTTAAGTTTGTCTATAGTCTCAAGTTCTTGAGTGGTTTTGCAGACTCGAAACTATTATATCTGAAAGGGAAAGTTGCTCAGTCCCGTCTGACTCTTTAATTCTCCAGGCCAGAATACTGGAGTGGGTAGCCTTCCCCTTCTTTAGGGGATCTTCCCAACCCAGGGATCAAACCCAGGTCTTCCGCACTGCAGACAGATTCTTTACCAGCTGAGCCACAAGGGAAGCCCAAAGTACAACTGTAATTCCATTTTGCTTTACTCTCACAATCTCTGAGGCCTAGAAGTGTCTGCTCACTTGTACAGAATGAGAGCTGGTTTCACATACATTTTTGAGCTTCTTGTCTACACTATTAGTCAAATCAGAAGGCAGTAGAAGACCCTTTCTTAACAAAAGGATAAGAGAGCAAAGGGAAGGAAGACAGGAAGCCTCCTTTTGATATAAAAAACTCTCCTTAGATTCTTCTGCACATTCAGTTGTCATCTATGCAGCCATGACTCAATTAAATGATATCAACTGCCCCAAGTCAAGAATTATTTTATTTTTCCTTTGTCTAAAATTATAACCCACTCTCATGGGAGCCAGTTAGTCATCATTATTGTAAAAGGGCAAAGAAATATGCTACAATCTGATTAAATTCAAATGCTCAGGATGTATTGCTCAACCAGAAGAGCATTTTGTGTTCTTATTAGAATTTTGTTACAGGCAATACTTTTCACATTTATCACCCTTCATCAGTTTTCTTAGGTAAGAGGTAGAAGCTATTTTCATTTTCTTACAAAAATTAAAGAGCAAGAAGAAGTTTGTGTAGGCACATAAAACAACAAAAAAGGAAACAGGAAACAGTTTACCTGACCCCCTGTTCAAATCCTAAGAAGCTTTCTTCTGGGGATATCTAAGATTAAATAAAAGAATGAAAGTAAATGAATGTATCAAATGTAACAGGCAGTTGGAATTCTTCACTTTCTCATTCCCTCCAGAATAAATCATTCAGCAAATCTACATCACAGAACTTTCAAAATACTCACCAATTCCAGCCTTCTTTCATCTCTGTTAATTTCTCCATAGTTCAGACTTAACTATCTTCTGCTCTTGGACCATGATAGAGACCTTCTAAATGCCACCCTTGTCTCTCCTGCCAGGCTTCAATTGATTTTGATCATAAGAGTCAGTGGTCATAAGAGTCAGAGTGTGCTAAAAAAAAAAAAAAGTGAAGGCAAGTTTTACTCTTCTACTTCAAACCCTCCACTTACTTCCCCTTGCACTTGGAGTAAAAGTAAATCTTAGTACAGCCTCTGTGATGCTATATGATCTAGGTTTGTGCCAACAATTTTGACCTCAGCTCCTGTCCAACCCTCCACAACTTGCCATCCATACTTGCTTTGTTTCTGTCTCATAGTCAAGACCATTGCTACCTCAGGGCCTTTGCACTGACCATTCTCTGAGCCTGAAAGGTTCATACCTAAGATCTCAAGAGGCTGGCTCCTTTATATTCCAATTAATCTTTCTTTCACTCCCATAAAACCTGCCCCTCCTCCAGCTTGTCATTTTGGTTTCAGTTTAAATGCTACTGTCTCAAAGAGGACCTGCCTAACCTCCCTATCTAAATGGTTCCAGCCATTCTTTTTTTTTACCACTTTGCTCTGCTTTACTTTTAGTACTTGTCCTTATTTAATACATTAAAAAATCTATTTATTTTCTATTCCTCACCTCTCTTCCATTAGAATCTTAGTTCCATGTAAGCAGTAAATTGGTCCATTTTGCTGATAATATATTCCCAATATCTGTTCTAATGCTAAACACATGAAGTGGGTAGTAAATACAGTTGATACAATATTTTTAGAGCAAGGGGCTAAATAAAAGTTGGTTGGAGTACAGAATGGTAACTTTTTGCTTACAAAAATAGAATGAATTAGATTTAAGGGCAAAAACAATTAAAAAATAATAAAAAAAAGAAAAAAAAAGGAAATCCTTAAATTTAAGGTAAAGTCATGCATCAGTTGAGTACATCCTATTTTACTTTGTCTCATGTCCAAAAATATTAGCAAAGCAGCCATTTGACAAAGATGGCTGGTTATCCATCCAAATTTATGACTCCCCTTCCCTATTATATTAATAGGATTAACAGTGGAACTTGACTGCCCAACTTAGAACTGTGTTTCCCAGTCCTCTCTCATCCACCCCTCCTCAAGCTTGCAGTTTAGTGCATCATTTTGATGAGTTCTAGCTAGTCAGTAGGGAGATGTTGTGTGCCTGTTCCAAGGGCCCTGAGAACCTCTCCACGCAGTACTCCTCCCAGCTCTTTCCCACATCAGACAGGAATGGAGCAGATGCTCAGGACAGTCATGGGAGCCCTGTGTTAAAGACGGCAGATTTTCCATCAGCTTAAGTCTAAGAATGACTGCATAGAAGAAGCCACCTGACAAAGTTTTACCCACTGGTACTATTTTCTAAGTCAGAAGTACTTTCCTATTGCATTTGAGTCATTATGTATATTAACATCTACCTGTGACTGCATTTAGCCTACAAAGCAATATTATCTAAACTTCAGGTAAATTGAAACTACCACAAGAGTAAGCTTATCCTATTAAAATTCTCCTTTATGGCTCTCGGGAGTCTTAAGGCAAATACTCCTATACTAAATTTAGGAGGTTAGAACAGAAGGAAGGATTGCAAAGCATGAGTATACATATTAGGGACAAGAAGGTGAATGATTCAAGCACATAACAGCAAATAATTTCCAACTGGTCATGTCCCTGCACAGAGACAATAAAGGGGCTTCTATTTCCAGAAAAGAAAGTGTGTAGAAAGTTATTCCATGTAGATGGCAATATTTCCATGATAAAGATAAATTCATAGTTAAATTATAAAGGAGGAATATTTTATCTGTAGTTTCCTTCTTGAGTTTCTTTCTTACCCTCTGGCCAATGCAAAAGCCTCCTTTCTTTAACTATTCTCTCCAAAGAATGGTGTATTGGCAATCAGGAAGGCTAGCTTTTAGCTTGGTTCCTCTATCACTCCTCTTGAGCTAGTTACTTCACATTGCTGGATCTAAACATCTTTTTCTAGAAAGAGGTAGGGTAATAATGGCTGGTTCTTAGGTTTTACATTGTTTGTTGTTCTGATACAACATTGCATGGACTGATCAATGATTCGATGCGTTAGGCCTTGATATCCTGGAGAAACAAATCTTCAAGAGCATCATGAGAGGTCTTTGGGACTAGAACTGAGGGTAACAAAAACTTACCTCTCGAGGTTCTCCTGCTATTCTGTGAGAATCATTTTTCTGCTAAATTCTGCTAGCAAAGCTCATCTTTAATTTTCATCTGAATGACCTCTCTTGGGAAATAATAGAACAGCCTTGGTTCTTCTTTAATATAAGACTTTCATAATATGTAATTTCTGTGCAGAGGCAAGCACATCAACTGCATTAATCTCATGAGCTAATCTACCCTGCCCACCACCACAGTGGCATTTGGGGGTCCTCACTAAGGCTAATGTGGCCCCAGGAGCTACATGGACCTTCAAGAACACCTAGGGTATAGCATTATACCTTCCTCCAATGAAGTTCAGAGAGATTATTAAGGTGAACACCATGCTTGAAGAGATCATTCTTGTGATCAGAATGAGAGAATGGTGAGGAGATGCAGCCAGCATGACTCATGGCTATCCTCATATGAACTTTTGGGGTGTGCTGGGGAAGGGAGACTGAGCTTGAAGGATCCCAGACATCAGTATCTGTAGGTCTTTGCTCTGAATCCCTTCCATTTTCTCATAGGAGGAAACATTCTGCCTTGAGGTTATGACCTCAGCCTGAGGATCCTGGGAGTGGGTCTTGGAAAGATGAGTGGGAATTCTTAGGTTCAGTATTCAGTTTCACTTTTCCCTTTTTTGGGCCATACTTCTCACACCAGCCCTGTGCTGTCCCCAACACAGGATTCAGTGGTTCTGTTTTCTGAAGGGATGAATCTCAGAGCTCCAGCGTTATGAGGCTCAGAGGATTTCCTGGTGGTCTAGAACTACAATTATTCTCCTTTCAAATTCTAATTAATCTTGCTTTTGATAGCTTACCATGAATAATGTTGGATCCATGATCTATGAAGCAGAAGACTTAGCTTCGGGACCAGGGATCAGGCTTGATCACTTGTGTAGCAAGGTTTTATTAAAGCGTAAAAAAAGGGACAGAGAAAGGTTCTGACATAGACATCAGAAGGGGGTTGAAGAGTGCCCCCACTTGCTAGTCTTAGCAAGGGAGCTATGTGTACATGCACATGCTCAGTCACTTCAGTCATGTCTGACTCTTCTTAACCCCATGGACAGTAGACTGCCAGGCTCCTCTGTCCATGTGATTCTCTAGGCAAGAATACTGGAGTGGGTTGCCATTTCCTCCTTCAGGGTATCTTCTTGACCCAGGGACTGAACCTGCATCTCTTGCATCCCCTGAATTGTCTGGCAGGTTCTTTTACCACTGTGCTACCTGGGAAGCACAGTTCAGTTGCTCAGTCATGTCCGACTCTTTCTGACCCCATGAACCAAGCATATCAGGCCTCCCTGTCCATCACTAAATCCCAGAGTTCACCCAAACTTATGGTCATTGAATAGATGATGCCATCCAGCAAACTCATCCTCTGTCGTTCCTTTCTCCTCCTGTCCTCAATCTTTCCCAGCATCAGGGTCTTTTCAAGTGAGTCAGATGGCCAAAGTATTGGAATTTCAGTTTCAACATCAGCCTTCCAATGAACACCCAGGACTGATCTCCTTTAGAATAGACTGATTGGATCTCCTTGCAGTCCAAGGGACTCTCAAGGGTCTTCTCCAACACCACAGTTCAAAAGCATCGATTCTTCAGCATTCAGCTTTCATTATAGTCCAACTCTCACATCCATACATGACCACTGGAAAAACCATATCTTGACTAGATGGACCTTTGTTGGCATAGTAATGTCTCTGCTTTTTAATATGCTTTCTGGGTTGGTCATAACTTTCCTTCTAAGGAGTAAGCATCTTGTAATTTCATGGCTGCAATCACCATCTGCAGTGATTTTGAAACCAAGAAAAATAACATCTGCCACTGTTTCCACTGTTTCCCCATTTATTTGCCATGAAGTGATGGGACTGGATGCCATGATCTTAGTTTTCTGAATGTTGAGCTTTAAGCCAACATTTTTACATTCCTCTTACACTTTCATCAAGAGGCTCTTTAGTTCTTCTTCACTTTCTGCCATAAGGGTGGTATTATCTGCATATCTGAGGTTATTAATATTTCTCCTGGCAATCTTGATTCCAGCTTGTGCTTCTTCCAGCCCAGCGTCTCTCATGATGTACTCTGTATATAAGGTAAATAAGCAGGGTGACAATATACAGCCTTGAGGTACTCCTTTCCCTATTTGGAATCAGTCAGTTGGTCCATGTCCAGTTCTAACCATTGCTTCCTGACCTGCATATGGGTTTCTCAAGAGGCAGGTCAGGTGGTCTGGTATTCCCATCTCTTTCAGAATTTTCCACAGTTTGTGGTGATCCACACAGTCAAAGGCTTTGGCATAGTCAATAAAGCAAAAATAGATGTTTTTCTGGAACTCCCTCTCTTTTTTTTTGATGATCCAGTGGATGTTGCAACTTTGATCTGGTTCCTCTGTCTTCTCTAAAATCAGCTTGAATATCTGGAAGTTCACAGTTCACGTATTGCTAAAGCCTGCTGCTAAGTCACTTCAGTCGTGTCTGACTCTGTGTGACCCCATAGACGGCAGCCCACCAGGCTCCCCTGTCCCTGGGATTCTCCAGGCACGAACACTGGAGTGGGTTGCCATTTCCTTCTCCAATGCATGAAAGTGAAAAGTGAAAGTGAAGTTGCTCAGTCGTGTCCAACTCTTCACCACCCCGTGAACTGCAGCCTACCAGGCTCTTCCCTATATAGGACTTTCCAGGCAAGAGTACTAGACTGGGTCACCAGTGTGAGATGAGTGCAACTGTGCAGTAGTTTGAGCATTCTTTGGTGTTGCCAAGCCGTGTGGGGCCACCCAAGATGGGCAGGTCGTGGTGGAGCAGTCTGACAGAGTGTGGTCCACTGGAGAAGGGAATGGCAAACCACTTCAGTATTCTTGCCCACGAACAGTATGAAAAGGCAGAAAGAGAACACTGAAGGATGAACTCCCCAAGTCGGTAGGTGTCCACTGGAGATCAGTGGAGAAATACTCCAGGAAGAATGAACGGATGGAGCCAAAACAAAAACAACACCCAGCTGTGGATGTGACTGGTGATAGAAGCAAGGTCCGATGCTGTAAAAAGCAATATTGCACAGGAACCTGGAATGTTAGGTCCATGAATCAAGGCAAATTGAAAGTGGTCAAACAAGAGATGGCAAGAGTGAACGTCAACATTCTAGGAATCAGTGAACTAAGATGGACTGGAATGGGTGAATTTAACTCAGATGACCATTATATCTACTACTGTGGGCAGGAATCCCTTAGAAGAAATGGAGTAGACATCATAGTCAACAAAAGAGTCTGAAATGCAGTACTTGGATGCAATCTCAAAAACAACAGAATGATCTCTGTTCATTTTCAAGGCAAATCATTCAATATCAAAGTAGTCCAAGTCTATGCCCTGACCAGTAACACTGAAGAAGCTAAGGTTGGGAAGCACAAAAGGAAACTAAAAGTGAAAGTCACTCAGTCGTGTCCAACTCTTCGCGACCCCGTGGACTATAGAGTTCATGGAATTCTTCAGGCCAGAATACTGGAGTGGGTCGCTTTCCCCTTCTCCAGGGGAACTTCCTAATCCAGGGATCAAACCCATGTCTCCTGCATTGCAGGTGGATTTTTTATCAGCTAAGCTACCAGGGAAGCCCCAAAAGTCAGAAAACAACAAATGTTGAAGAGGATGCGGAGAAACTGAGAGGAAAACCCCTTACACTGCTGGAAATGAAATGAAGTGAAAGTCGCTCAATTGTGTCCAACTCTTTGCGACCCCATGGACTATAGAGTCCATGGAATTCTCCAGGCCAGAATACTGGAGTGGGTAGCCTTCCCCTTCTCCAGGGGATTTTCCCAACACAGGGATCAAACTCAGGTCTCCCACATTGCAGGCAGATTCCTTACCAGCTGTGCCATTAGGAAAGCCTGGGAGCTATATACTTTTTTAATTGATTATTACAATAAATCAAAAGATTGTCTCAAGGTTGTGAAAATCTTACTAGACCCACCCCCACAATTTACATTTTAAGATAACAGGATTAGAACTAACAATAGAAAGATCTTACTGACCCACTTCCTACACTTTAAAATAACAGGATTATTCAGAAGATTCTTAAGAAGGAGAAACATGTCCTCCAGCAGGATACATTATTGTTATATAGTCATTGCTAGAGAGCTTAAGGGAAAACATATCCTTGAGCAAGATGGATGGAGGTTCCTGACATTGTACAGGAGACAGGGATCAAGACTATTGCCAAGAAAAAGAAATTCAAAAAAGCAAAATGGCTGTCTGCGGAGGCCTTACAAATAGCTGTGAAAACAAGAGAAGAGAAAAGCAAAGGAGAAAAGGAAAGATATACCCATTTGAATGCAGAGTTCCAAAGAATAGCAAGGAGAGATAAGAAAGCCTTCCTCAGCTATCAGTGCAAAGAAACAGAGGAGAACAATAGAATGGGAAAGACTAGAGATCTCTTCAAGAAAATCAGAGATACCAAAGGAACATTTCATGCAAAGATGGACTCAATAAAGGACAAAAATTGTATGGACCTAAAAGAAGCAGGAGATATTAACAAGAGATGGCAAGAATACACAGGAAAAACTATACAAAAAAGATCTTCACAACCCAGATAATCACAATGGTGTGATCACTACCTAGAACCAGACATCCTGGAAGGCAAAGTCAAGTGGGCCTTGGGAAGCATCACTATGAACAAAGCTAGTGGAAGTGATGGAATTCCAGTTGAGCTATTTCAAATCCTAAAAGATGATGCTGTGAAAGTGCTGCACTCAATATGCCAGCAAACTTGGAAAACACAGCAGTGGCCACAGGACTGGAAAAGGTCGGTTTTCATTTCAATTCCAAAGACATGCAATGCCAAAGAACGCTCAACCTACCACACAATTACACTCATCTCACACACTAGTAAAGTAATGCTCAAAATTCTCCAAGCTAGGCTTCAACAACATGTGAACTGTGAACTTCCAGATGTTCAAGCTGGTTTTAGAAAAAGCAGAGGAATCAGAGATCAAACTGCCAACATCAATTGGATCATTGAAAAAGCAAGAGAGTTGCAGAAAAAGCAGCTATTTTTTGCTTTATTGACTATACCAAAGCCTTTGATTGCATGGATAGCAATAAACTGGAAAAGGTCAGTTTTCACTCCAATTCCAAAGACATGCAATGCCAAAGAATGCTCAAACTACCACACAATTGCACTCATCTCACATGCTAGTAAAGTAATGCTCAAAATTCTCCAAGCCAGGCTTCAGCAATATGTGAACTATGAACTTCCAGATGTTCAAGCTGGTTATAAATAAGGCAGAGGAACCAGAGATCAAACTGCCAACATCAACTGGATTATTGATCCATCTATTTCTGCTTTATAGACTATGCAAAAGCCTTTGACTGTGTGGATCACAATAAACTGTGGAAAATTCTGAAAGAGATGTGAATATCAGACCACCTGTCCTGCCTCTTGAGAAACCTGTATGCAGGTCAGGAAGCAACAGTTAGAACTGGACATGGAACAACAGACTGATTCCAAATAGGAAAAGGAGTACGTCAAGGCTATACATTGTCACCCTGCTTATTTACCTTATATGCAGAGTACACCATGAAAAACACTGGGCTGGAAGAAGCACAAGCTGGAATCAAGATTGCCAGGAGAAATATCAATAACTTCAGATATGCAAATGACATCACCCTTACAGCAGAAAGTGAAGAAGAACTAAAGAGCCTCTTGATGAAAGTGAAAGAGGAGTGTAAAAAAAGTTGGCTTAAAGCTCAATATTCAGAAAACTAAGATCATGGTATCTGGTCCCATCACTGCATGGCAAATAGATGGAGAAACAATGGAAACAGTGACATACTTTGTTTTTGGGGCTCCAAAATCACTGCAGATGGTGACTGCAGCCATGAAATTAAAAGATGTTTGCTCCTTGGAAGGAAAATTATGACCAACCTAGTTCAGTTCAGTCACTCAGTCGTGTCTGACTCTTTGCAATCCCATGAATTGGAGCACGCCAGGCCTCCCTCTTCATCACCAACTCCAGAATTTACCCAAACTCATGTCCATTGAATCAGTGATGCCATCCAGGCATCTCATTCTCTGTCGTCCCCTTCTCCCCCTGCCCCCAATACTTCCCAGCATCAGGGTCTTTTCCAATGAGTCAGCTATTTGCATGAGATGGCCAAAGTATCGGAGTTTCAGCTTCAACATCAGTCCTTCCAATGAATACCCAAGACTGATCTCCTTTAGGATGGACTGGTTGGATCTCCTTGCAGTCCAAGGGACTCTCAAGAGTCTTCTCCAACACCACAGTTCAAAAGCAACAATTCTTCGGCACTCAGCTTTCTTCACAGTCCAACTCTCACATCCATACATAACTACTGGAAAAACCAAAGCCTTGACTAGACGGCTATCTAGTCTATAGCATATATTAATATGCTATCTAGGTTGGTCATAACTTTCCTTCCAAGGAGTAAGCATCTTTTAATTTCATGGCTAAAATTGCCATCTGCCTAGATAGCATATTAAAAAGCAGAGACATTACTTTGCCAAGGCAGGTCTGTCTCTTCAAGTCTATGGTTTTTCCAGTAGTAATGTATGGATGTGAGAGTTGGCCTATAAGGAAAGCTGAGCACCAAAGAATTGCTTTTGAACTGTGGTGTTGGCGAAGACCTTTGATAGTCCCTTGGACTGCAAGGAGATCCAACCAGTCCATCCTAAAGGAAATAAGTCCTGAATATTCATTGGTAGGACTGGTGTTGAAGCTGAAACTCTGATACTTTGGCCACCTGATGTGAAGAGCTTACCCATTTGAAATGACCCTGATGCTAGGAAAGATTGAAGGTGGGAAGAGAAGGATATGACAGAGAATGAGCTAGTTGGATGGCATCACTGACTCAATCGACATGAGTCTGAGTCAACTCTGGGAGTTGGTGATGGACAGGGAGGCCTGGCATGCTGCAGTCCATGGGGTCACAAAGAGTCGGATACGACTGAGCAATTGAACTGAACTGAACTCAGCAAGATGAGTTGTTTTGTTATGCAGTCATCAGTTTTGGACTTAAAGAAAAATGTTTGTCCTTTTCTCCTGGAGAACTCCAGACTTCTATCTCCCTCTTGAGAGCTCCAGACCCCTCTCTCCTCCTTGGGGACCCCGGACTTCTTATCAACCTAGCTAGGCATTCACTTTCTCACTTTCACTCCCAGAAAACTTGCCTCCTGATTTCTCACCCAAGGCTGAGCCTCTTAGGGATTCTGTAGGTCAGGTTCAGGTTGGCTCACCCCTTACAGCATCCCATTCCAAGGCTCTTAGCTTATAACTGTCTTTAACCTGCTTTCAGGCCTCCCAATCCATGTCAGTATCACGTAATGTCTTTGAATTCTTTTTCCACTCTCTGTGTCCTCAAGACAAGGTACATCTGTGAGCAATTCATTAGCTTTAAGAGAAGTCCAGATTATTTTTAAGGCAATATTTGAAACTCTGATTGCCCTCTGGAACCTTGTTTTGGAAATTGTTGGAAATGTCTGCATTTCTTAGTAGAGGCTGCGTCCGCAGTGTTCCTGAGTCTTTGTGGAATCAAAAACTGCTACAAGCCTCAAGAACCCTGTACAGAAAAGTGGCCTCAGTAGAGAAGTAAAGAAAATGAGAAGCTTCTCTTGGAATGTAAACTACCAATTGTTTGAGAAACCCAAAGTTGGAAAAATCATCTTCAAGTGGTTGTAAAGTTCAAACTGGTAGAAAGGCCTCTCGAATTTCTCTCATCCAGGGAATTCTGTGTTGTTTTTCTTATTGTCTGGAGGAGTTGTAGGAGAGTTTTTCTGTTTTCTGGTTCCATCTTTTAAAGTCTAATTAGATTTGAAGTGCAGCCATGTGGCTTCTCCTCCAGAGGTGCTGAAGCAGCCCTGATGCTCAGAAGTCACAGCCAGAAAATCTTTCATGTGAATAAACACTCCTGTGTGCTCCTATGCACACTTTTAATGCTTTAAATTTCCAAAGGTTCAATTCAAACCAGCTCTTCCTGTAGAAAGCTGACTTTGTCCTCTTTTCCCCACCCCTCTCCCCTAACCTCCATTTCTGCGTAGAAATGTCAAGGACATTCTTGGGTTGACATCAAGAAGCTTCTCCACCTAACACTGACAGGAACCACTGATGCTAGGAAGCTTTTCTCCTGTGGGGTTGTGAATCTCTGCTTTTCTCTCATTAATCAGAGAATTTTACTTCCTTGGGCAAAATGGAGCGCAGCTGTCAATTATCCAATGACAGAGAAATCATAATATTATTTTAGTTTATCTTCAGCACCCCTCCTACTCTTACTGAGTTATTTTGGGTGAAAACCAGGTTATTTTTGGCTCTGTATTGATCTTCATGAACAAGAGGCAGAATAGCAGAATGCTTAGGATCTTAGTGTCAGCCACACTGGATTGAAACCCAGGCTCCCTCATTATTAACTAGGTATGGAATATTGAGCATGTTATTTAGCCTATAATTACTATAAATATCTATGAAATACATAATTATACTATGTTTTCAATAGGACTCTGCGGAAGATTAAACCACACAAAACGTACAGAAAGATTTGAACATGTAGATTCAATTCAGTTCAGTTCAGTGGCTCAGTCACGTCTGACTCTTTGTGACCCCATGAATTGCAGCATGCCAGGCCTCACTGTTCATCACCAGCTCCCGGAGTCTACCCAAACCCATGTCCATCAAGTCGGTGATGCCATCCAACCATCTCATCCTCTGTCGTCTCCTTCTCCTCCTGCCCTTAGTCCTTCCCAGCATCAGGGTCTTTTCCAGTGAGTCAACTCTTCTCATCAGGTGGCCAAAGAACTGTAGTTTCAGCTTCAACATCAGTCCTTCCAATGAACACCAAGGAATGATCTCCTTTAGGATGGACTGGTTGGATCTTCTTGCAGTACAAGGGACTCTCAAGAGTCTTCTCCAACACCACAATTCAAAAGCAGCAATTCTTTGGTGCTCAGCTCTCTTCACAGTCCAACTCTCACATCCATACATGACTACTGGAAAAACCATAGCCTTGACTAGATGGTCCTTTGTTGGCAAAGTAATGTCTCTGCTTTTCAGTATTCTGTCTAGGTTGGATATAACCTTCCTTCCAAGGAGCAAGAGTTTTTTAATTTCATGGCTGCAATCACCATCTAAAGTGATTTTGGAGCCCAGGAAAATAAAGTCTGACACTGTTTCCACTGTTTCCCCATTTATTTGCCATGAAGTGATGGGACCAGATGCCATGATCTTAGTTTTCTGAATGTTGAGCTTTAAGCTAACTTTTTTACTCTCCTCTTTCACTTTCATCAAGAGGCTTTTTAGTTCCTCCTCACTTTCTGCCATAAGGGTGGTGTCATCTGCTTATCTGAGGTTATTGATATTTCTCCCGGCAATCTTGATTCCAGCTTGTGCAGCATACAATACATGCTCAATAAATTTAAATTATTATTGGTATTGAGAAGATGAAAATAGTGTGTGTGTGTGTGGCTCAGATAGTGTGTGAGGGAGCAGCCAAAATGGTTGAATAGGGAGACCACCCCAACCCCACCTCCCCTCCTCTCAAGAACACACCAAAGCCACAACTATCTACAGAACAACACGGGATGAAAAAGCCCAGAACCTACCAGAAAAAATCTTCTAAAGACATAGAAAACCTCAGAGCATTTGATTTTGAAGGCCAGTGGGGCTTTGGGAGTCTCCACAAGACTGGGTGTAGTAGAGACTTTGGTCTTAAATCACATTAAACCTACACACACACACACACACACACAGGGACACTTGGCAAAAGCAGGGATTTGATAAGATCCTGGGCCAGACCTACTTGCTAGTCTAGAAGAATCTCCAGAAGGTGGGCGGGTCCTCACCTTGGGGGCATGAAGGCTGGCTGCAGCCTCTTTGGGGAGCTCCTTCTACTGTGTGGGAGCCACGTGGGACTTAGTCACCTCAACCACCTGGTGCTGCCCACCTGCCTGTGGACCTGCACTGAGGGTCTGTGGCCAAACAACTGACTGTGGCAGAGCCATGACTCCCCCATCAGCAGACATGCCCCCTGAAGACTAAAGACCCCACACTTCACGGCAAATAGAAAGAAAAAAAGTTGAAGCGGTGACAAATTTTATTTTCTTGGGCTCCAAAATCACTGCAGACAGTGACTGCAGCCATGAAAATTAAAAGACGATTGTTCCTTGGAAGAAAAGCTGTGACAAACCAAGACAGCATATTAAAAAGCAGAGACATTACTTTGCCAACAAAGATCCATATAGTCAAAGCTATGGTTTTTTCCAGGAATCGTGTACAGAAGTGAGAATTGGACCATAAAGAAGCCTGAGCACCAAAGAATTGATGCTTTTAAATTGTGATGCTAAAAAAAAAAAAAAATTGTGATGCTGAAGACTCTTGAAAGTCCATTGGACTGCAAGGAGATCAAATCAGTCAATCCTTAAGGGAAATCAACTCTGAATATTCATTGGAAGAACTG
This sequence comes from Antilocapra americana, assembly GCA_007570785.1. Lineage (NCBI taxonomy): Eukaryota > Metazoa > Chordata > Mammalia > Artiodactyla > Antilocapridae > Antilocapra > Antilocapra americana. The sequence goes on from ML664161.1 coordinate 23,515,868, forward strand.
GTGCTGAAGCTGAAGCTCCAATAATTTGGCCACCTGATGTGAAGAGACCACTCACTGGACAAGACTGATGGTGGGGAAGGTTGAAGGCAAAATAAGAAGGGGGAAACAGAAGATGGGATGGTTAGGGAGCATCACATGCTCAATGGACATGAAGTTGAGCAAACTCCAGGAGATAATGGAGGACAGAGGACCCTGGCGTGCTGCAGTTCATGGGGTCACAAAGAGTCAGACACAGCTTAGTGACTAAACAACGACTGCAGGCCAGAAGGGAGAGGCACGTTAGTGTGTGATATTTCAGAGGTTTACAAGACTAACACCAAGGAATATTGCAACTCTGCTGGACTGATGTTTCTGATGGCTTCAGTCTCACACCTGTCAGAACTTCTTTATAATTCCTTAGGAGGGGAGATCACTCTATGTCCAAAGGTGGCCTGTATCAACTTCAGAAAGCTCAGTTGTTAGTAAATTATTTGTATTGGAAGCAAAACTGACTCCTGATCATTTCCATATGTTGGCGGAGCAGCCCATTTAGGGCACTTGCATGCTAAGCATGCTAAGTCGCTTCAGTCATGTCCAGAAGGACACATGATACAGGTCTAATTTGATCTCCACTTCAAGGTCCTTTAGGAACTTGGACACAGCTATCAAGTACTGCGTGAGTTTTTTCTTAGCTGAGACCCTGAGCTGGATATGTTTTTCTCCTCCCAGGGTTTCTGCATGCCTTGGATGGACCCAGGCCCCGCTCTCTCCTGAAAAGTTTTCTCCATTACTATGAGTGTTATCTCATCATGAATGGTACCCAGGGCTGAAGACACAGTTGCAGGGATGCTTTCACCAAGGCAATCCATGCTTTTCTCAATTTCTTGTAAATCTCCTGAGCTCCATGAATATTTCAAAAAGGCCATATGAAAGAGGCCCATAAACCAGACTGGAAAAAAAAAAAACAAAAAACCAAACCTGAACTCCACCATAAAATAAATGTGGGATCACTAAAACTCCTTTGAATTGTGCCAACAACTGACTGTTCTAAATGTGCCTGCCTGTGCGCCTTTGTTTATCACAACATGTGTCGAGAAACTTGAAACAATCTGGAGTATTGAGGACACTGGGGTTCCTAGATTCTCTTTTCAATTCACTTTGAGAACCAGTCCTGTGAGTAAATTAGATTCAAGTTCAAATTCAGTCTCTGCCTTTTATCAAAAGCAAATATTACAAGTTGTGTAAACTTGTTTATGTTCCTGAATTTCATTTCCTTAAATCTTCAAGGTGAACCCAAAATCCCTACTTCCCATGACTACAGTGAGATGTTGCTGCATCAGTGCTTGTGAACATGTTCCACACAATGTCACAGGAAATACTCAGAGGTACTGCCACCTACTGGTTTCCACTAAATACAGAATGGAACATGTATCACAAGAACATGTTGCAAGGACTCTCAGCTCTTTATTTCACAGCAATCTATTAAAAGTTTAAGACTGCTAAGAAACCTCTTTGAGTAGAATAACTATGGAATGGAGTCAGGAGTTCTGGAATGTATTTCCCACCCAGCTCATGTGACGTTGGGCAAGTTCCCGCCTTAGCGAGGGTCTCAGTTTCCTTATTTGTAGATGGGAATTCTAATTATGATGGGAAGATTCTTCTCGAATCTGATATTTTCAGATTATAATTTACTCTCTCCCCTTCCAGCCTAAATCATTGTTTGATACTTCCTGGTAATATACTTCAGAAGCTAAATTTTATTTTAACTCCAAAAATGCGTTGAATAAGAAAGAAGAGAGTTCCCAGTAGCATTCAAGTTAATGTTCCAAACAATAACTTAAATGATTTCCTGTTACCCTATTTATGGATCAAAGAACTTAGAAGCTACACAGGATGTTAGTATGTGTGTCATTTCTACTTTTCAGACAGTGAGGAGTTATACTAAGAAAGATAAATCAACAGGTCATGTATCACTCAGGCTCTCTGAGCATATCCAGTGCCTTCTTTAAGAGTTGCTGAAAGAGAGGGATGCCCTATAAAACTGCCTGGTAGGTATCAGGGACCAAGTCTCCTAACTAGCAAGCTTGCCTCACAAGGTTGCCTGAATAATGACCCCATGGTAATATCTGCACCTCCAGGCAAAGTGACATACAATAAAGGAAAAAATAAAAACCCAGTTCTTCTGTAAGATCATACTCTTTCTCCTGTCCATACCCATTGCAATGATATTGGCCCTAACATACAATTCTACAGTTCGCAAAACAGTTTTATTCCCAGTAGTTTATAACAATAATCTTGCAAGATAATGAAGCGTGGCAGGAAAGAACAGATCTGAGACTATTATCATTTTGCCTTGGAGAAAAAAATTGAGCCTAAGTGAAGAAATAGAATTTCACACAGTTAAAGATGGAAAGAATGGCAAATTTTATAACTTGAATTCAAGTCATCTGACTCCAGATTCTTTATTCATTCTGGTACATCATATTGCTTCTCACTGTCATCAACTTGACTCCCACAGTGGTGCTAAATGCCAAGAAGGACTAGTGGGAAAGGACATCACCATGAAAAGGACATCATGTTGAAAGCTGGTCATTCTAGTGACAAAGCGAAAATCTGGATGTCCGGAACAATGAGGCAGTAACTTACTATTAGACTTCCTATCAACACTTCTCAGATGCTAGGAGACAATGAAAACTCTTCAAACTCCAGAGGGAAAAGAATTTCAGCATAGAACTCTATACCCCAAAAAAGCATCAATCAAATCTAAAAGTAAAGACATGTAAGACACTTTTGGATGCCCTTATACCCTGATTAAAAAATACTACTTGAAATGTGATTCACCATCAAAATATAACAGAAATTTGACAGAAGGGATGAAATGGGGCCGCAGAGAATAACTGAGAAGTAAGATGAACTAGAAATCAAGTAGCATAGACTCTATTTGATGGGACATTTGGATACTCCTTTAACCTGAAATATGTAAATGGAATAGAATGTTTCCTTTTATATGGCCTAATCCATACTTCCTGGTTCTACATAGAATATTTACATAACAATAATATGGTAATTCTGGCCATTCACTTTCTTTTTTATAATTCATCTGCTATATAATAGGATGTATGTACAATTATAGGAGAGAATGTAGATGTAAGAAACTTTATAAAATAAAAATAATCACAGAGGAAAGAAAAATTTGGAGATGGGTGAACTGTGGTGTTGGAGAGGACTCTTGAGAGTCCCTTGGACTGCAAAGAGATCTAACCAGTCCATCCTAAAGGAAATCAGTCCTGAATATTCATTGGAAGGACTGATGCTGAAGCTGAAACTCCAATACTTTGATGGGAAGAACTGACTCACTGGAAAAGACCCTTCGCTGGGAAAAATTGAAGGCAGGAGGAGAAGGGAATAACAGAGGGTGAGATAGTTGGATGGCATCACTGACTCAATGGACATGAGTTTGAGTAAGCTCCAGGAGTTGGTGATGGAGTCCATGGGGTTGCGAAGAGTCGGACACAACTGAGCGACTGAACTGAAGTGGGAATATCATCATCATTTTCTTTATACTGGAGTTTTTTAGCTGTCTAAAGTTTGATAAATCATGAAATAGAGCTTACTTATATTACTTAAATTCATGAAGACAACTAAGAGAATATCCAAAATAATAATCAAGCTAACAAAAATTAGGAAGTGGAAGAGGAAGTAAAAGTGGATGGTAATGTCAGCGAGTAAACTCCTTAGACCTTATATCTAGAAAGTAATAGGTCTATCTAGAGTTAACACATCAAAAAGTAGGGATCTAAGTATGTTATATAAAGTTATAACAATAATTACTAATAAAACTAAAAAGAGAAAATACTGACAGTGGTTATCTCTGGGGAGAGGGTTGGTGATAAAATGGAGGGTAACTTTATGTTTCATTTTTGTTCTTTTGCACTATTTGAATACTTTAAGATTCTATGCATGCATTAGTTCTATATTTAAACAAAAAAATTCAGTCTATTTGAATATCTTATAATATGTGGATTAAAACCACATCTGGATGATGGTTTGACATGATGCTGGCATATCAATCATTACAAAGAAAAGAAAGAGAAGACTGAAAAAATCAGTTTCATCTCTTTTATTTTAAATATGAAGTATCATGAACCAAGAGGAGGTGACTCTTTCAAAGAGACTTTACACTGCTGACTGTAAAACTTAGACTCATATTCTGATCAAGAACTGACTTGAATTTTTTTAAGTAACCAACATTGTCCCAATGTTGAAGCATGGTTATGGTCAAAAATCTGGTAACTCCTGGCATAATCAACCTTTTCAAAATGAGACCCTTTTATCTCTTATGGTTACTTAAGTATAAAGTTGGATAATTTCAATGCCTACTTTACTAAGCAATGGATTTCCAAGAGTTGTAAATCACCAAGTCTCAGGTCAATGTTATTAATGATATTTTTATGCTTTCTCATTTGCCATAGTGTAAGGACGACCCTTCACAGACTTAGGATGGATTTACACATAAGCAAATATATTCTGTTTTCTTTCTTCAAAGTGACTTGGGCAGAAATGTCAGGCCTCTATGACCCACTAGGTCTTTAATTCTGTGACAGGTCATGGACCACTGAAGGGGCATTTCCTCTTTGTCCACTGACCATGCAGAGGTGCTGAGTAGGGACATATGCATGCCCTAAACTAGCTTTTCTTCCTTTCTTTCTTTTTTCCTTCCTTCCTCCTTTTCCTCCTCTTCCTCCTCCTCCAACTCCTGCTTCTCCTCCTCCTTCTCTTCCTTCTTAAAACTGGACTAATCTCAACAGAGACCTTAGCTTTTCAAACTCTTCTTTGTACTCAGCTGAGTACCTTCCTAGCTCCAGCTTTCTCTACTCACTGCACTACATCTACACCACTGCAGGAGCCAGGTAAACAGACCCTTTATCAGGCTTTGTAGAACCTTGAGCTTTACCCCCTCCATGTATGGTTCATTCCACCTATACTATACCATCTTCCCCATCCATCATGCCCAAATCCTACCCTACATTTAAGTCTTAGCTCATGGATCAGCCTCCGCCATTAAACTTTCCCTTATCTGCCCCCTAAACTTAAACAATCGCTCCACCCTCTGTTTGTTACGTCTCTTTAACTTGTCCTGTCTTTCAGCTCAAGTCTCTACATACATCACACTGGAGTTGTTTATGCATGTGCCTCAACATCTGGCCATACTTTCGCATCCATGCCATGTCCTCTCTCTGCTCTCTCTTAAAGCCTGGCAAATTGTAGGTGCTCAACAAATATCTATTGAGTCTATTGATTTGCCAAGTCTTACATAGACGGTAAATGTAAAGTTGAGACTAGAACCCAGGCTTTGTTTTACTGTGGCTCAGTATATTCTCCATCACATCCATGGCCTCACATATTACACACTTAAGGAGCTGATCTGAGCATTTTGAACTATGATAGGAAATCAAATGAACATTTGTGACTTGTCCCAGACTGATATCAATTCAAGCTGACAAGGTGAAAGCATAAGGTAAGAAAGTGTCCTTAGATAAAGCAAACGTTAGAATCTGCCATTTTGATATTTCATAGGTAGTGAAAACGTGTCAGACTTCGTTAGGCACATTCAACATCCCTTAAAGAAAGGACAGAAGGTGTTTGGTGAAGTGTCACGGCTGCTACCTACCTTTTCCCCTATTGTCCTCAGGTGGAGGAAAGAAACTGTTTTCTAAAAGCGGTTTACAGTTTTTAAAAATCTTCAGAAAGCATTAGACTTGCCATGTGTACTTTCTGATTTAAGAGGTGATTTAAGAAATTTAAAACTGAGAGGCTAACATTTAATAAGCATGTCTTCCTCGACAGATTAAATTTTTTTAAAAAAGTTCCGTTTTGATTTATTATAATCAGTTTTTAACCAAGAAAAGTCTGCATCATTTAAAATATTGAAACTATAATCCCAATCTAAATTGTTGTTGTGTTTCATTTCCTATTTCATCCTGAAAAAGTAATAAATAATGATCCACAAACTAAAATGTAATGGGAACCAGTGAAGACAATTTATTTGAGTTTAATTTTTCCTTTTATATTCTGAGTCAAGGAAAACGTCTGTAGCAAGCGTACTTTAACATATTACCAATCAAACCTGGATTGTCTGAATCTCTACTCTTTCGCAATGCCCAAACAAGCTCTTGTTCTAGTCACCTGTCTTCCTTATTATACACAACCCACTTACACGAGATCTTTATTGCCCAACATAATTCAAGTACCCCTATTCTACTTAGAAAAATGAAACTTGAAGGAACACACTGTCTGAAATACCCACTGATTTGTACAGTGTAACAAAAAAAAATTTATCTTAGACTTCTTAAGTAAAATAAGTCCAGATACTTAATATGAGAGTAATCTTGAGTCTCTCGGCATAATAGATAATACCTAGACACTTGTAGGAGAAGGCAATGGCACCCCACTCCAGTGCTCTTGCCTGGGAAACCCCATGGACTGAGGAGTCTGGTGGGCTGCAGTCCATGGGGTCGCTGAGAGTCGGGCACGACTGAGCGGCTTCACTTTCACTTTTCACTTTCATGCCTTGGAGAAGGAACTGGCAACCCACTCCAGTGTCTTGCCTGGAGAACCCCAGGGATGGGGGAGCCTGGTGGGCTGCCGTCTATGGGGTCACACAGAGTCCGACACGACTGAAGCGACTCAGCAGCAGCAGCAGCAGACACTTGTAATCACACCACTCTTCTAGGGGTTCAGAGTGCTTTATTGCTGAGGAATGAATCCACAAGAATATCCTTTCAGCGGCTGCCGCACGTGTAGCCCTTGTGGTGTATTTCTCATCTAGCCTCCTTGTTCATTCAACTAAGACATTTTCCCTTCATTTATACGGAATGTCAGGCTCTTTGAAATATATCACTGCTACAAGTGAGATAAATGTTCACTGGAAAGCATAAATCTCAAAATAAAGATAAGCAAAATCCCATCTGGATATTATAATGGGCTGAATCATGTCATTGAGAAATACACCTGAATCCTAACCACTGTACCTGTGAATGTGACCTTATTTGGAAATAGGGTCTTTGTAAATAAAACTGAGTTGAGAATGAGATCATCTTCAACTTAGAATGAACCATAAATCAAATGGTTAATGTCTTCATAAGAGAAAAGAAAGGAAGCTTTGAGATACTCAGATGTGAGGGACGAAGCAATGTGAAGATAAATATAGAAACAGGAGTGATGTAGCTACAAACCAGGGAATGTCAAGGATTGCCAGCAACCACCAGAAGCTAGAAGAGATTCAGGAAACTGCCTCTTCCTCAGGACCTCCAGTGGGAACAAACCCTACCAGTGTCTTGATTTCAGACATCTGGCTTCCAAACCTGTGAGGGAATAAGGCTGTGGTACTTTGTTATGGCAGGCTCAGGAAACTAACACAGACTCAGTAGTGGGTACCTCAACAGAAATTTTTGGCTCAGTGGGAAAAGGAAAGTATATGTGTGTATACCACACATTATGTGTGTCTACATGTCTATATGAATCAGTACTGTCAACACAAAACGTCCTACTCCATCATGAGAATGACAGTTGAGAGGAGTGTTCAGTAAATATTTGTTCCAGGAATGAATAAAGTACTTTATCAGAAACTAGCAGTGTGCACACTGTGTGGATATGGATCAGCTAGAATCTTCCCAGGACTAGGAGACTTAAAGAGATTGCTGAGTTCTGTTTTTTTCCCCAGTCTGTCTGGGGAACATCAAGAAGAAAAAAAAAAAAAACGAACAAGCTCCTCTCCCCAAAGACTCCCTTACTCCCTTCTCTTGGCCAGTTGAAAGGAATTCCCTTTATCTCTGACTCCGTAGTTTCCTTTTACTGCCTTGCATCACAGTCAGTATGTATATATATATTGTGTGTGTATATATATATATATATATATATATATATGTATATATATATATATATATAATATAAAATTATATATCCCAGATGGCTCACCGGGTAAAGAATCCACCAGCAATACAGGAGACACAGGAAATATGGATTCGACCCCTGGGTTGAGAAGATACCCTGAAGAAGGAAATGGCAACCCATTCCAGTATTCTTGCCTGGGAAATCCCATGGACAGAGGAGAGTGGCAGGCTACAGTCCACAGAGCTGCAAAATATTCTGACATGAATTACTGAGTACATGGCAATACCTTTGCATGGTTTCTCTCTTATTAAAGCAAGCAAGTCACAGGCGATCCTGCGCAATGGAAAGTGGCTGAATTCAAATCAGGAGACAAAGTTTTCTTCTCACTATGACCCAGAACAAGCTTCACCCTCTCTGTGTTCAGGCTCTTCTACATAATAGGAACAAGACTTCCTGTCAAACAGCTCTTACAGGCTTTCTGGAAGTCACAAATAAAATAATTAGAGTGAAAGTATAATCAGAGAGAACATGCCAGAAAATATAGCCAGGGAGAGTATATGCTAGGAAAATCTGTCCATATTAGAACAAATAACTGTTTGCCTTTGCATCCCCGGTAGCACAGCTTACCCCAGAGCCCTGCACATAGAGGGTCTCAGGAAAGGTTGGGGGAATGAACAAGGGGTGTCCAAGAGCATCATCCTCACTCAGACTGAAACCCCCGAAGCTTCAGGGCAGGGTTCATTAAAGATCCTTGAAAACGAACAAATGAAAGAACCAGATAACTGCACTCTCCCTGACTTCACAAAGGACCTTGGGGATTAATAGGACCCAGTGCTTTATCTGCAAAGGGGCTGCAGCAGCTCCTGGCAGCCTTATCCCTGTGCAAATGGAGTTCCCATGATCATAGTCAGCCAGACAAAAAAGACCAAGACACACTCCTTCTTCTCTGGGCTTCAGGCTCTAAAAACTGTGAGCATCTCACATTTGGCATTTTCTCATTTCGTAGAATTATAATGAGCACTTAATTCTTAATTTTAAATAGCTACTAACTGGATTCTGAGTTAATGTAAAATTTGAGACTTTTAATTTCTCCCATCAAATTTCCTAGTTTTACTCTATTTCAGCTTCCTGCCAAAGAGTCTTTTTGTTGCAAAGTTTAATTCAATTGGTTTACAGAACATCTAGATATGTTTCTCTAGTTGTTAGGGAAGCTTACAAAAATTCATTTGAATCAGTTCTACTCAGGTGGACGGAACTGGAGCCTATTATCCAGAGTGAAGTAAGCCAGAAGGAAAACCACAATACAGTATACTAACGCATATATATGGAATTTAGAAAGATGGTAACGAGAACCCTGCATGTGAGAGAGCAAAAGGAACGCAGATGTATAGAACAGACTCGTGGACTCTGTGGAAGAGGGCAGGGATGGGATGATATGGGAGAATGGCATTGAAACATGTTAATTATCATATGTGAAATCAATCGCCAGCCCAGGGTTGATGCTCGGGGCTGGTGCACTGAGATGTCCCAGGGGGAGGGAATCGGGAGGGAGGAGGGAGGGGGGTTCTGGAAGGGGAGCATATGTACACCCATGGCGGTTTCATGTCATTGTATGGCAAAACCAACACAATAAAATAAATAAATAAATAAATATAATATCACCAGGAAAAAAAATTTTTTCACTGAGTCACTGATCAAGCAGGAAGGAACCTGATAGAGAGATATTCTCTGGCGATTCCTAATTTAGAATCCATGGATCCCATAAGGCCCATGTATGGATTTCAGGAATGTTATGAACCCCACAAATTGTTTGCACATTCGTATGTGTGTATGTATCCGTGATGGCGGTCATTTCCAGGTCTAGAACAGGCTAAGAATCACCAATCCATTGCAGCTGTCTCATTTAAAATATTTTTGCTAATGTGCTGCTACTATTCCCATGATACTGAACACCTACCATGTCTTTATCAAACAACCTTCCAATCTAGGTATTTTTTATTATTAATATAATGAAGCAATTGAGACTAAGAAACTTGGCTCAACTTGACTGGGAAGTTCAGCTGGTAACATAGAGCAAGATTCCAATTTGTCTAAAGAGTACACTTCCCAGCACACAATAACAAGCCTCAACATGCTTTCCCTCTAAACTTTGTATGATGTTGCTCCTCACAGTGATCCCTCCCTAAGGTCGCTGGGGTGCACATGGAGCTGAAGGTCACAGCTCAGTCTCAGTTTGCCACCAAAAACTGGATCAGTGTTTTGCCTCCTTGTCCTGCCTATGGCCATAGGTCTCAGACAGTAGAATAATGGTCTGAAAGGGAGCAGAGCAAGCAGGAGCAAGCAGTCGGACTGTGGCTTTATGAAGAAATGCCCAAGCAGATTGCTGGCCCAGTCTGTCTCCCACTTGAGGATGAAACCCAAGGAAATGGAAGTGACTTGCTTAAAATACTAATTAGACTGGAGCATAAAGGAAGAGAAGTTATAAAGGCTAGGAGGCAGAATGCCCAGGTTCTAATTTAAGTTCTGCCATGTCAGGTAACTTCAGGAAATTCTCCCTGCTCCTCTGTTCCTCGGTTTCCTCATCTGAAAAACAAGAGACTAAATCATACAATTTCAAATTCCCCTTCTACCTCACCCCTCCAGGAGTGACTAACTTGAGCTTCAGCTTTTTTTTTTTTTTTGGCTTGATTCTTTCTTTAAAAAAAAAATTCTTTACTTTATTGTGTTGGTTTTGCCGTATATTGACATGAATCTGCCATGGGTATACATATGTTCCCCTTCCAGAATCCCCCTCCCTCCTCCCTCCCGATTCCCTCTCTCTGGGTCATCCTGGTGGACCAGCCCTGGGCATCAAACCTGGGCTGGCAATTGATTTCACATGTGATAATTAACATGTTTCAATGCCGTTCTCCCATATCATCCCACCCTTGCCCTCTTCCATAGAGCTTCAGTTCTTCATATTTTGAACATGTAAAGTTTTAGAACAGTAAATCAGATTTCTCATAATTTTCAAGGTCACAAACAGAGTCTGGGAAGATATTTTTACTTATATCCTCCTTTATATAAGTAAAATACTTATACTTTTACTTGCTTTAAAAGGCACACAGAAAGTTAATAGAAGTCATTATTGGTGAAATCATCAGGAAAAATATAGTAGAGCATGATCAAAGAGAGACAATTTAAGATGATGGATTATCTACTAACTTGTCTCCTGTCAATTCAAAAAGCTTTATGACTGCTTGCCTTCCATTTCCAAAGCTTCAAACTCAAACAGCTCTTTACAAAAATGACTGAGCCAAACAAATTAATATAACTGCACAGGAAGCCTAGTGCCTACCACCATCCCCTTTCTGTCTTTTGACTTTATCTAACATTTCTATGGAAAAAAGAGAATTACCATTTATTGAGGTACTCATTATGTGCCAAGATCTATTTAAGGCATTTAATATACATGATATCATTTAATACTCTCAATAGCTAGGTTGGCTATGTGACATAGGGGCTTGGAGTGCATTGGTCCTTAATCCCTGTATGCATGGCACATGTCGTGCCCCTTGCCCTTCTCCATGTCTCCTAATTAGAAGATGATTGTGATGGCTGGTTCTCTTGCAGCTATCCTGAGATCAAGAAAACACACACACACACACACACACACACACACACACACACACACACAGGACTTCTGAGCAGTATAGGAGAACCTACAGTCATCACTTACATTTATGGGTGATATGCCAGCGATGGACTCCCCACCTCTGCATTTTTTAATGCTTGATAGAAAAATAGATCTCGGTGTATTATTTAATGCCACTTTAATTTGTTTTTCTCTTACTTGCAATTAAACTCATTTCCTAACTGAAACACATGAAACAGCCCACGAAGATGTCTAACTGTCTCCAAAATCTATGACCATCAAGGTCTCTTCTTGAGGATGTGGTATTAAGGAAAGGAGAGGACAGAGATATACTCATAATGCAGGGATAAACAGGGAGTAAACTAGACCCAGCTAAAAATGTCAGGTCTGGAACTGAGGAAAAAGAGCTGTGCAGGGAAAAAAGGCATCAGGACTCTACCCTCACTTGGCCACTAAATGAAGGTGATCTTTTTTTAAAAAATGATTTTATTGAAGTATGATTGATTAACAATGTTGTGTTAATTTCTGCTATACATCAACGTGATTCAGTTATGTATATATAAATATATATTATTTTTCATATTTTTTCTATTATGATTTATTACAGGATATTGAATAGAGTTCCCTGTGCTATGCAGTAGGACCTTGCTATTTATCCATTGTATGTATACCAATTTGCATCTGCTAATCCCAGACTCTTAACTGATCCCTCCCACCACCACCCCACCCCCGTCTCCTCCTGGGCAACCACAGTCTGTTCTGTATGTCTGTGAGTCTGTTTCTATTTTGTGAATATCCACATATTTGATTATGAACTTCATAATTGCTAAGGCAAAAATTCAGTCAGTTTCAGAGCCACTAACTTCCTAAAAGTCACACAGCAAATTTGTAGCCAAGATAACCAGGAAATTTAGGGGCAGAACTGGGACCCTCGGACTCCCTTCCTATGCTAAGTGACCCCTAACGAGCCCAGTGACAGCTTCTTATAGGGAGGGCAATCAGCTGAGGGACAACACTCCCCTAAAGTCTGTAAACATTGAGTAGGTCAAGACACCAGAGATTGAGGTTGTTTTCAGAACTAGGTGTCCTGCCAGTGTGGACAACCACTGCAATAAGGCTACATTAGGAGGAGTACAGAGGGATAGTGAGTCAGAAATGTATCAGTAAAAACCATCACAGAAAGGAGAACTGTGCTGCCCATCTAGGCAATATGCTGGAGATGGAAATTCATTAGAATCTAGACCTAGGATGGACAGCCTGCCACTCTTACCATCTGATGCATACGATTCCTCTGATTTGACTACATTCTGAACAAGCAAATTTTGAGTAAGGTTCAGCTTCCTAGGGAAGCATTCCTCTGGGACATGCCAGGTCTGCCATATGATTTATGAATTGCGGTCCTTATGGCTATGGTCCTTCATTGGGAATCTATAATTTTTTACGTCAACCTCATGAGCTTGGTGGAGAAGGCAGTGGCACCCCACTCCAGTGCTCTTGCCTGGAAAATCCCATGGACTGAGGAGCCTGGTAGGCTGCAGTCCATGGGGTTGCTAAGAGTTGGACACGACTGAGCGACTTCACTTTCATTTTCCACTTTCATGCGTTGGAGAAGGAAATGGCAACCCACTCCAGTGTTCTTGCCTGGAGAGTCCCAGGGACGGGGGAGCCTGGTGGGCTGCCGTCTCTGGGGTGGCACAGAGTTGGACACGACTGAAGCGACTTAGCAGCAGCAGCAGCATGAGCTTGGTTGGGCTTTCCAGATTGTTCAATGATAAAGAATCTGCCTGCCAATGCTGAAGTCACAAGAGATGCAAGTTCAATCTCAGGGTCAGGAAGATCCCCTGGAGTAGGAAATGCCAACCCACTTCCGCATTGTTGCCTGGGAAATCCCCTGGACAGAAAGCCTGGCAGGCTACTGTCCATGGGGTCATGAAGAGTTGGACACGACTGAGTGACTGAGCATGCACACATGAACTTGGCTAGTCTAGATCTTCCATGAGAGAAGAATGAACATCTTGGTGCTCATAAAATCAGGTGTGAGCCTGCCAGAGTGAAGGCCAGAAGATGGTCAATTCCCTAAGGGAAGAAATATATCCTTTCAGAACTCTTGGGAAGTAAGGAGCCAGTGTTTCCCCTGGAGGTCCTTCTCCCCAGTCTTGTGTTAAAACTGACATAGGGTAAGCCCTGAGGAGAACTTGAGTTCCACACAAGAGAGCTCTTTCTTGCTCACCTCTTCCCTTGCTTGTTTGGGAAACCTCTAAATCTAAACCTCTAAAACCTTTTGTGCACAACCTTGAATTTAGCCACCAGTGATACTTATTACTCCTAGGAACTTGTGCCTACCTCAGACCCCGCACATTGATGTAAAAATCATTACATCTTAAAAACAGCCAAATTGCTAGTACTTAACATTTATTAGACCCACTTCCCTGTGGGAAAATTTGAAAATTATATCTCTTCTTGGGTGTTTTATAACCAATTTCAAATAGCCCAGCCCGGTGTGAAACCACAGGGAACTGAAATGAGGACAGAGGCAGAGGGGGAGAAGGATCAACTTTATCTTCTGATTAGCTGAGAAGAAAAATGACTTGAGAGACACAAATGGAATGACAATAACCTGGTTCATTGGCCTGATGGCCTGTTATTCATAAACAGATAATGGAACCTCTGAAAGCTTGTGTAGCTTAAGTCTGTTTGTGATGACCAAACAGGACCAGCAGAATTGCTTTCATTTTGGATTTCAAACACATCCCTAGGCTAATGTAAAATGCAGGAAAATTTATTTTTTAATAATATGAAGAAGTCATAGTACATCCAATGGGAAATCAGAATTGAGAAGGAGACAAAACAACTCAGAGTTACTGACATTTTATAGTTCAGTTTTGAAACAATCTTCCCAAAGGGACTTTGGTGAAACCTCCTTCTCAGTCCACAATCAGGATGCAAGCTCTAAATTCCTGTATCTTAAAAAAAAATTTTTTATTGAGGTATGACTAACATACAAAAGCCTGTACATATTTAATGCATATGACTTGATGAGCTTGGGTAGGTACACACCCATGAAAACATCCTCATACTCTATGCCGTAAACACATCCATCACATTCTGATCTTAATTCCTTTGCATATACACCCAGAGGTAAAATTTGCTGGATCATCGTGATAGTTCTATTTTTAATATTTTGAAAAACCTCTATACAGCTTTTCATAGGGGTTGTCTCAAGGAACTAGAAAGAAAAGAAAACAAAGTTGGCAGAAGAAAAAAAGTGATGTGAAGATTAAAGCAAAATAAGTGAAATTTAAAAATTTTAATCAACAAAACTTAGAGTTAGTTTTTTGAAAGAAATAATGAAATTGACAAACCTTAGCTAGACTAGAAAAAGAGAGAGAAGATTTAAGTAATTACAGTCAGAAATGGAGTGGGATATTATAACCAGTGCCAGTGCCACAGAAATAAACTAAGAGACTATAATGAACAATTGTATATCAACAAATTGGATAACTTAGAAGAAATGGATAAATTCCTAGAAACACACCATGTACCAAGACTGAATCAAGAAGAAGGAGAAAGCCTGAACATGTCAGTAACAAATAAGGAAACTGAATCAGTAGTTAAAATAGTCCCAATGAGAGAGTCATTTCCTAGGCAGGTTGATAAGAAGTCTGGGGGTCCCCAAGGAGAGAGGGGTCTGAAATTCTCAAGGAGGAAGAAAGGACAAATTTATTTTTCTCTCTACATTCCTTAGGATTATATAACAATAATGTATCCTGCTTGAGGACAGTCTGGAAAAAAAAACTTTCTGGCTAATCCTGTTATCTTAAAATGTAAATTATGGGAGTGGGTCTGGTGAGGTCTTTACAACTTCCAGACATTCTTTTGATTCACTGTAATAACTAATTTGAGAGTATATAACTCCATTGCTAATGCTAGCAAGGGGGTACTCTTTCTGCCCCCTACTGATGTCTATGTCAGAAGCTTTCTCTATCCCTTTTATACTTCAATAAACTCTATTGCACAAAAGCTCTGAGTGATCAAGCCTTGGCTCTGGCCCTGGATTGAATTCTTCTCCTCCAGAGGCCAAGAATTCCGGCATTCTTTTCATGGGTACAGCAACAACCTTTCACCAAGAAGTAGAAACCCAGGGCCAGATTGCTCACAAGTAAATTCTACCAAACATCTAAAGATTTAATACCAATCCTTTTAAAACTCTTCCAAAACCTGGAAGCACAGGAACACTTCCAAACTTATTTTCTGAGGTCTGCATCAACCTGATAACAAAGCTAAACAAGACACCACAGAGAAGAAAATCATGATCTCATTGAAAATGTATGTAAATATCCTCAGTAAAATGCTAATGAAACAAATTCAGTAGCATATTTCAAGTATCATGTACCATGACTAAGTGGGATTTATCCCTGGGATGCAAGGATAAACCACATTAACAGAATGAAGGGAAAATGGCAAAATCTTCTCAATAGATTAAAAAAAAAAAGCATTTGACAAAATCCAACACTCTTTCATGAGAAAATTTCTCAAAAGAATTATAAATAGAAAGAATTTATCACAGCACAATAAAGGCTATATATGAAAAACTCACAATCAATATTACATTCAAAGGTAAAAAACTGAAAGCTAAAAAAAAAAAAAAAACTGAAAGCTTTTCCTCTAAGGTCTGGAACAAAGCAAGGATGCCCACTTTTTTCAGATAGTTGACATAATTCTGTAAGTTCTAGCTAGAGCAATTATGTAAGAAAAAAATGCATCCAAATTTGAAAGAAGTAAAATTAATCTCTGTTTGCAGATGACATGATTTTATGTGTCTTATTTGATTCAGCATTCTGACACTTCATCTTCCTTACTTTGCAATCTTTCACCTGAATGTCTTACCTCCCCTAATGGATGGTCAGTCTTTGAGGGAAGGGCTAGGTCTCTTCCATCTACTTTTCTTGCAGTAATGGCTTCATGCCACTCAACTTGTAGGTGCTCAGTACAGATGGAGAAGGAAAATGTGGGTAAACTGTAGTATACAGGGAGTCACTCATGGGTGTACAGCTCTTAACAATTTCCAAAATGGCTTCACAGACTTGATCTCATTGGAACCTCCAAAAATTCCAGGAAGTTCGCTGGGACTATTATGTTCTTCTTAGATAAAAATGCTTTATCTTCTATAGGCATCATTTTCATGGGTCAGCACTAAAAGAGGGATTATAATAGGTCTATCTCATAAAGCAGGTACAGATACTAAAAGGAGCAAAAGAATTAATGTATGTAATGGTACACACAGCAGATCCTGGCACTTAGGAAATGCTATACACACTTGCTGTTATTACTTTTTCGCATTAGTTTCTTATTTAATCTGGAATCAGAAGACTAGGACCTAGATTTTCCACTTCTGAATTCCCTTTCAGCACCTTAAGGCCCTGACATAGCATGAATTAGGTCTGTGCAAACCACTTCCTGCTGAGTCCTTCCATAGCCTTATTTATGTCACAAGTATTTGAAGTAGAGCTTCTCCAAGGTCACTGCCTGCCATGGCCATCTATGGCTGGTTTCATGAAGATAAATATTCTTCCCTTCCTGAGAAGCTTCTCTTTTTCCTCCAGGGTTCATCTCTTCTTTTCCATGGAAGAGAGAAAGCTGTCTGCCGCTTGGAACTTCAGTCCTCCCGATTCTTCTAAATAGTCATCTGCCCTCCACCTGGATATGGGACAGGTAATGCCCCAAATGGGCAGAAATGCTACTGCAAACCCTCTCTCAGAGAGGTAGTTACACAAAGTGGTTGAGGGGCAGATAAGTACACAGCAGTAGAGAGGAGACCCTGGCCACAGTCTTAATGCTGATGCCAGGACAGCTGGCCTGTGCCAGGAGGAAAAGAGCTTCACTGAAGGAGGGTCAGCATGGCTCACGTGTTCTCAGCCCACCACCATAACAGCCCAGTGTGCGGGCTATGCTATAAATCCTTCCTCATATTATTAGAAGGTCAAAAATAAACAAAAAAGTTAAGCCATTAAACAAAAAGCAATCACCATGCCCTAGGGATTTGAACACAGATTCTAGTTGCTGGATTTCTTCAGACACAATAGAACCTTTTCTCCATTCTCATACCCACTGGTCAAGGCAAGGTTGGATGTCCCTCAGGAGTCCTTTCTGATCACCTCTTGGCAAAACAACCTCTCTCTTCTGTATGAATGAACTCAAAACTGTGCTGTTTTGAGACACTTAGTACTTCTGCCTTGTTAAAAGTTGTCAGTCTATTCCTGACCTCAAGCATCACTCCAGTGCAGAATTAACTTTGCTCTTACAGGTGCCAAGGCAGCACCTTCTACATGCCTCTTCTATAGCCTTTTCCTCATTTGCTCATGGTTATTTGCTTAGGTCCATCTCCCACACCCCCTGCCATCACCATTGCTGAGTTCCACTAGAACAGAGAAGGTGTTTTTTTCTTCCTTGTATCCCCATTGCCTCATATAGTGTTATTAACTGCGAACTGAATTCAGTGAGGTCAGATTGAGATTTGGTCATCTCAAAATGTGCCTGGCACATAGGAGCTTGCTTATTACTTGTTAATTGAATGGAAATACTGAATTAGTGGCTATTTTCAAGGAAATAAATCTCTACTGTTTTTCAAGTTTACATTATAAACTTGGATAGTAATGGGTATCGAGGAGTACAATCAATGTATGAGTGGGAAGAATAGTTCTGGGAAAAGTTTTGGTTCATGATAGTCACATTTTATGAAAGTCCATTTGCTTTGCAAAAGACTCTTCTCTGAACTTCGTAAGTCATAGACTGGGAAGTGGTCTTAGAGCAATGTGTCTAGTTCAACTCATATCTGATATCCAGTCTACCTCCGAGCACCTGTAAGGATAAGAAAACATTAGTTCTTTAAGCACAGATTTAACTTTTAGGCAGCTGTTTTAAAATGCTTCTCCTATATTAATCAGTCATTATAAACAATGACCAGGAGTATTCTGTGGCCCAAAGGAACATATTCTATAAGGTCAAATAAAGAGAAAGCAAGGGGCAAAAGCCAACACAAGCATCATGAACATACCCATGAAAAATATGCATGGCAGGGGAAAATGTAGAAGAAAATACATAAAAATTACAATTCATTCACTTCTTTACCAGACAGTATTAAGGCTCTACTCTGCACTAAGCACTGTTATAGGTCCTACGGATATTATATGAATAAGATAGAGGAGCTGTCATGGCTGAGTCATGGTGATGAAATTGGACTGAATTTTGTTTGTTTTCTCTATATTCCACATTATCTGGACTAGGCTTATCTTGATCATTAAAATCCTATAAGGCTTAGAAGTCCTTTGATACACTGAAAGCACACAAATCTTTTATTTCTTGAATCTTAGAGTTCTTAGAAAAGATATCATATTAATAGTGTCTCCTGAAGAAGATGCTGAGGGAGAGATAATTAACTGTACCAAGGTGAGTGTGACATGTCTGCAAGGAACTCATCAGCTAAGCAATACTTTCCATGAATTTAAAAGAACAACCACACGATTCTCAAGTTGGAGAGGACCTTCTGATTTATTTATTCAGATTACCTCAGTTAAGAGCAGAGTCAGACCAAGAAATCACAGGATAATGTTATAATAATAAGGCCTCAATGGTGAAAGGACACTTAGAGTTGGACCTGCAGCCAGTGTCCCTAGATGTCATTCAATGTCAGACTGAAGTCCTCTAAATACAAACCATTTCAGATATGTGGTGAAATTTTTGCAAGAGAGGATTTCAGTTCATTAAAAACCTAATGAGTAGCTCATGGAGGGGAGCTGTGCACTTCCAGTGGCCCTTCAGTGTTTGTCTGTCTTCTAAGGGAACTGGGCTGGAAGGTTCACGAGCACCTGCTCCAATCAAGTATGTGAAATGGTCTCCATGCATTACTACAGCTTTACGTCCTCCTGGCAGTATGGCTGTGAGTGATGAGCAGCATCTCCTTATGACATGCCTAGAAGACAAGAGTGCCCATCAAACCAGGGTCACTCTACCTGGGGTCACAGCACAGAGTTTGGTCAGGAAGTCTGATGATACAGACCAAAGCTGTCTCAGTTCAAACTCCTTGAAAGTCAGTAAAAATATTACCCAAATTCTAGAATCACTAATAATGGAGTTCAACCAAATAGCCTTACTGACCCATACCAACAGCTTTAAAATTGAATTCTTCTCAGGCTTGCTGGAGGGAATAACACCTCCCAAGGAAGCTAGCTGCTTTAGTAAGCTTTGCAACCTGTGTCCTCACAGAAACTGGATGTAAAACCAGCAGTGTTCTTCAACAGAGAGAACTTTGCTAGAAGCAAAGTAAATCACCCAGGGAGAGGCATGTTTTGCCCTGGTCTGATGAGATTAGCAACATTATCTTCATTTCCACAGGATTACTTACTGACTACCAGAATCTGCCTCAGAATCTTGCTCTGAATGTTACAAAATTTCTACTACTTCAGGCTCATGCCTTTTCTATTACAGGACAGGATAGAGGATGGGTACATGAGGTCTCAAGGATTTTTAGTAAATATCCTTGTCATACAGGGGGCTCCAAAACTAAAATGCTCATTTGTTAAGACCTGCTTGAAGTGTACTTTTTCCCAATAAATAGTATTTGAGGTTTGGATTAAAAAAAAATTTTTTTTATCCTTTGGCAGTTCCCTGCCTCAGTTGCTTTATTAAGAAATGATCAATATAATAATTTACTCATACTTGCATAGGAAAGCTCTTGGCCTGCTTGGAAATTAAATAATTATTTTCTATTGATGACATTTCCTTTGAAATCAAAGTTCCTGAAATGGATGTTCCTGAGAGGGTTCTAACTTGTAAACGTTGAGGAGAGTATTAATTGCTCTTTTGCTATGTATAATAACAGTGTCACTAAGACTGAGCAAGTCATCTGTCAAAGTAATGAGGGACAGCCATAAATGGTGCCCACTCTGTGAGAAAGGTCTGGAGAGAACCAAGTTGCAAAAGATCAAATCTGTTTCACAGAGATCAGGATGGATGGTCTTTTTGCTGAGAATCTCTTAGAAATTGATCTGTACTGTGAAAACAGCAGAACACCTGACACTTGAAATAAATCTCTTATTAAGCCAAATTGTTTTGTTGGCTATCCTTGTACCAAGTTCTTCACCTCTTGCTTGTTTTCCTACATTCAAAGGTAAAAGAATCCTTCTTCCAACCCAGGAACCAGTGAACACTATGTTAGAGAGAAAAATGTGCTGCTTCAGTTCTCAGGCACAATATAAGCTGATTAGGACACATAATCTAGCCACTTTCTGTGCCCCAATTCCCCCAACTGTGAAATGGGATTCTTACTACCAGCATCCTCATCTCACTGTGTTAATATGAGGATCAAACAAAATAAAAAGGTAAGAAAAAGTACAATAGCCTAGAAATTTTGCTTGCTCCCTTGTTACTGAAATCATATTTTGATAGCATTTCTTGGTTTTGTAGGAGAGGATAAATCTTCGCTCTACCCTCCTAGACTCTAAGGCTAGGGTCCTCAAATCAAACTGAGAAGTATTAGAAAGAGAGATAAAACAGTTTTAATCACATGTGCACCAGAGATCTCTCTCACACACACACACAAACACACACACAAATGTGACTCCAGGAGGTGGCTGGCTAGAAGATTGACACTTATGTGCCATCTTAGTTTAAACAAAAGAAGAAGGGGTTGGGGACTTATGGAGGGTGGGAACTTTTGAAGGATTAGGGACTTTTGGAGGGTGGGAACCTCCCTCCAAAAGTTACCGGAAGGTGAGGGGAGAAATGTGTGGTAAATGAAATCATTACATATTATAAATTGATAAATTTATCAAAATGCAATGCTAATACATTTTGAAGGGAACAGTGTCCCTTTTTTTTAGTTAGCAAGAACAGTATACTTTGTTGTGTGTCTCTTTTTCCTGGACACCAAGAACTTCAAAAGCAAATGTATTGCTTATTTACAGGAATGTTCACCAAACCTAGAATCCTGGTAAAAATTCTTTCTTTAAAAAAAAAATTAATAATTAAGGTTGTCTTGTTATACAGATAAGTCTCTCAGCTGATAAAAGTTGTCTCCCAGTGTAGCTAGGGAGACATCTTTACAAATGGAAATTTCCTTTATAAATGTAAATTTCATTTGCAAAGAGAGAAATTTATACTCTTATTTTGAGGCTGTGGGGGGAGGGGGAGGCGAAGATTTTTTTCTGCATCTGCTGGCTCTCAATTGCCTTCAGCTCAAAATAATTCATATACTAAAGAGGCATATTTTGAGGTGACATATTCTGCTACCCTTCAGGACCATAATTCATCTGTGACACGCCTGTCTTCCTAATGGACTGTGAGGCCAAGGCTTATCAGTCTCCGCACCAAATTAACAGGGCGTTTCTGTTAGTCTCTTTAAAAGGCATAGGTCCACATGGCACAGAATGATGTACAAAGAAAAAAATCAGTTAGTCAGTTTCACATCACGGAGAACAAACCTAAAATATTTTATTGCATTACTTCACTTTTTTGACAGTATACAAATATTTGTCATATAGTCACTAACTAACCTGAGAGGGATTTGTCAGCCTTCATCATGGATTTACCTGAAAGCAACAAGGAAACAGTGCATACACATATACAGACACACAGCCAGCCCCAGGGTAGAATGTGAAAAAGCGGCTCAGAAAGAGGAGTGTGTGGGCATTTGTGCTTGCGCACCCACTGAAGGTTAAACAAACCAAGGAGAAAAGGAGGTAGAGAGATAGAAACAGTAAGAACCAGAAGAGGGCTTTTTGTTGTTAGCGTTGTTGTAAAATTGATCAGGAAAGCACAAAGAAGGAAAAATGTTAGTACCACAAGAAGGAGAAATTCACAGTAGGATTAACCCAGAGAGCATCCCCTTGGGTACTATGTGATCTGCAGTGGGTACCAGGGTCCAGGGTTTAACAGGCTAAGAGCTTTCCTGTGCTAATATGGCGTGCTGCAGTCAGTTCACGGGGTCATAAAGAGTCGGACATGACCGAGCGACTGAACTGAAATGATGCTGGTATGAGCTAGCTTTCTGATGTGCCAAAGAGCCAGGAAGAAAGCTGGAGGAACAGAATCCACATCTAGGAGACAAAAGCACACCAGCTTTCAGAAGCAGCACAGGGTATTCCAGTACTGAAACATTTTCTCCTGAGGACTCTCATAAAGGGCATACTGCTGGAGAAAATGTCCACACATTTCCTATATATAAAATGCCTTGACTGTACCACACCAAAGTGAGGAGAAGTGATTCCATGAGTGGCAGAAAGCGTACGTTAATCTCTTATCAGCTGTGAGTCTTTGGACATATTCCATAATCTTTTTTTTTCCTTTAGTTTGAATTTTCACATCTGAGAAAGAAGAATAATATCATTTACCCTGATAGGGTTTCTGAGGGAAAACTTCAAAGTGTCTAGCAAATAGTAGATTCAATAATAGCAAATAGTAGTAAATATAGGCTCCCTTCTCCCTATGTGAAGCCCAGCAAATCCCATGTAGCTCTGATCCTAAATGAGAAGCTGCTGTAGACAATAACTTTCTCTGATCCAAATCTTGAGTGTAGAGTGGACAGATCTTAAATGAATCAAGCTTTAATCCAAAATTAGATTTCCTGCACACATCCTTCAGAGCCAACATCTCTTTAATGAGCCCATTACATTAAGAGTTAATTTATAACAAGTAGCTTAGTACCCTGGCTCTCTGCTCTACCCTCTTTTCTTCTGCTCAGCAAGACCACAGGCATTAACTACAAGAATATATTCTGTATTTTGAAAGGGGGAAAAAATAAAACCCCAAACCTGCCACCCCTGGATACTTATCCCTTCAAGGAAGCCCAAGACCTCAACAACAACAAAGCTTGGTGTGTAGGGACCCCGCAGGGTTCATGAATTTCAGAAGCTTGTAAGAAATTATCTGTTTTGCCGGACCCTTGCTGGGATCAATCAGCCCCTCAGTAGTTGGTGCCAATTAAGAGCTAGTGTGATGCAAAAAGGATATTTTAAACACTGTTTGACACCAAGTACTCCTCCATTCTCTTCCCACTTCCCTCCCTTCCTCTCCTCTAACTCTTATACCAACCACCTTTCAGTCATCTCCTTCTTCCACCACGACCCTGCTCTGAAAGTCGAGGCAGGTAATGAAAGTAATGACACTTGTCTTCTTTCTGAAGAGAGACGCTGTTTATCAAGTGATCTCCCATGGTCAAACATGATCTCCCACAGCCCTTTGCAGGACGGCAAGCAGCGTCTATCACTGCCTCTGCCTCCCATCTCCCTTTGTCTCTCCCTGAGTCCTAATCCTTTCCCGACAAAGCTGCCAAAGTTACCTTCTGAAGATCAAGTCGGATCTGTCATTCTGCTTATAATAAATCCCTGGCTCCTTCGCATCACCCAGAGGATAAAGCCCTCCAAGGGCTGATCCCCATCCTCCTCATCAGTCTTACCTCTCACCATTCCTCCTCTTGTCCCATTCTCTCTGGCAATTCCCTGAGTACATCCATCTACTTCTCTTTCCTGTTCTTCCCTGTCCCTAAATTACCCACAGCACCTTGCCCATGGAGCTAACTCATATATATTCTTTAAGATCCAGCTCAAGCATCTCCCCCTCCAAGGAGCCTCCCCCACCTGCCTCAAGATGACTTATGTGCCCCCGTGCCATAATCCCTGGCTCTAGTGCTTGCTTTTGGAATAGCATTTCTCAGACTGTAGAGTTCTCAGCCAGTTAACTTATCTGTCTGAACTCCCATCTCCAGCAAAACCGGGAGTTACCTGAGAGTAAGGGTAGGCTTTCAGTATCTCTGCTTTCTAGTGTATTGTATGGTATTTCATACATAGGAAGCTATGATTTCTCAACATGGCCACCTGTCACAGTCACCTGGGGGAGTTTGTTCACAATGCAGATTCTCTAACCTTACTTTGGACCTATTAAATCCATGTGTCTGCCAAGGGTGGAGCCTCGATTTCTGTGTGTTGTTAAAGTGCCATCGATAGTGTGCAGACCTTGTTAGAATACTGTGGAAGGAGTGGGTGTTAACACATTTAATATTGAGTGCATGAATGAATATATGAATGTGCCCATTTTAGAAATGAGTTTGGAGAGTTGAAAATTTGGCTCCAATTGTACCCAGAAGGCTTTCGAGGAGAGGAAATACAAAGGGGAATGGGATGGAACTTTTCTTGGACTAGTTATTATTATTATTATTTTAATGTTGATCATCTCAATTACTCTCTAAGCTTTGGGGGACAATGATCAGCTTTGTTTACTATTGGAACTTAATAAAGTCTTACCTAGCAATATAATAGGCAATTTGACCTTAATATTTGTTGAGGTACAACAGCACAATGTGAATCAAAAAGAACTGTATTTGAAGTTAGAAGCCTTGAATTCCAGGCCTGGTTATTACAATAACTACTACTTAGTCTAAGGCAGGAATTCCCTTGAACCTTAGATTCCCCCATTCTACACAAGCAAAGAGGGTAGACCAGATGATCTAAGGTTGCATCTAGCTCTGATGTTTTTAACCAAAGAGTGTATCTAAGCTGGAGTCTGAATCTTGGCCTATTGCTAATTGAAAGGTCTTCATAGTGATAAGCGAGATGGTGGCTAAGGTCCAGAGGGTAAAGTGACTTGACTATACTGTATTTTTCAATTCATCATAAGTATGTACAGAATGGAGTACTGCCTTTTGTTCTGCAAAAGTCAAGTGCTCAGCCTTAAGCACCCCCAGGGCTTGCCTGAGATGCTCATCTTGGTAGTCAGACACCAGCAAAAATCTCCCTCTCTCGATCACATGGTACATCAGTGTAAAGATTGTCCCTGGAGGAGGAGGGCAGGTTAGGAGATGCAGTGGGAAGGCATGTGCTCAGGAACCTTGCATGTGCCCCAGAGTGATGGTGCAAATCACAGGTCAATTATTTCAACTGGTTTTTCACAACTTTACAAAAAATCACAGGAAATAAATGAACAAAAAAGCACAAATATCAACTAATTCTACCTTGCTAGTTGGGAAATTAAGGCTTAGTGAAATGGGAGGATTTCTGTGTAAATGTACGGTGATTAAATGGCAGCAATTTGACATTTTCTGGTCCCAGGGTAATGTTCCTTTGGCTACATCATGTTGCTTCTCTTTCTTACCTTCTTTGTTGGACCCTAACAAAATTTCTGACAAGCAAAAAGGTCAAGTATTTCCATTTCTATTTCAGAGAGCAGGAAATTGAAGCTCAAAGCGACTTTTCAGTCTCACAGTCAATACTAATGACAATGATTTCCAGTGTGCTTTTGACTATATCGCTACTGCTTTTTTTAATTGTTTAAGTGTATTTTGTTATGTGACCTTACTGATACCCCATTAGGGAGACAGAGCAGGCTGGTAACAATCTCCAGTTTTCTAATAAGAGAAAACTGAGGTCCAGAGAAGTATCAATAATATTGGAGGAATTTTTTAAGAGGAATTTATCAGTTTGGATTGGCATAAGAATGAACTTTCCAACACCCTGCCCCATCACAGGACCAGAGGACCTCTCAGAGGTATGATACAGGGGTCTATGAAAGGAAGAAGAATTGGCTTGGATATCCGTTAATCTCCTTCCTGGCCCCATGTGTCCATGATTCTACATCTTATCCCAAGCCCCACAGCCAGGGTATAATCAGTCAGGATGTGAACCTATGTCTTCCAACTTCACCCATCCCACCAACTTTAACTGACATGCTTCTCCAAAGATTTCAGAATCCAGTTTTCCTTGGTGTAGGTATAGCTGCCATTTGACTATTAGCCAGAGGGCAAATATGTCTCTATAAGTTTCGGTAAAACATTGATGAACTGGCCATTCAACAAATCACAAGTACTGAACATGGGGTAGGCTTCTTGAGCACTATAAATGATAGAAAAATTCCCTAACATGAGCCATAGTCCTGACTTTTCCACCAAGTTCCTTAGAGTCCTGTGCAAAGTCATTTCCATTCTCATGGCAGTGAGCATTCTCTCTTGTATAATGTAACTATTGGGCCGGAGGTTTTTTTTTTTCCTAGCTCACTAGCACAAGGCTGGAGGACAGGCTTATCTTTGCTACTAACCACAGAAAGGCTGAAAGAAAAAGAGCTCACCTTGGGGCTCAGCAGAGAATGCCAGACTTAACCATGTTGGCTGACACTCTTTACCAGCCCTAAATTCATTTGAGGTTGTAAAGTAAGAACTAACGTAAAAATGATAAAATTAGAAAGTTCTTGTGGTCTCTTAAGTCCGAAATGATGATGTGTCTCTGAGCTCTGTCCCCCAGTCTCAAGCAGGCACTGTCTGATGTCAGTAGCTGGAGTATTTTCCCAACTGCAGCCCATCTTTATTTCTCATCTCAAACCCATCCTCCCTCTCCCCTCTCCCCGTACACTCTCCCTGCTGACATTCCTGCCATTTCCTGACTGGCAGCCAATTTTCCTACCTGTCATTATCAATTCCACTCATTAACTCTCCCACCTGCCTCAGCTGAGGCCTCTTGACACCAAAAAGCATCTCTAAAAAATGATTTTTCCAAGCAGAATAATTGAAAGTTCTTGCACATCTAGGGAACCTTTTCTCTGAAGCTCTCAGAGCCATTTCTAAATGTCAGTAGAAATGTACATTTTCTACCAAAGAGGCACACTTTGCCATTCCACCACAACCAGATGAAAACTGAAAAGTAGAGTCCGTAACTAGTTATTTTTTTCTTTTTTCTTTGAGAAATGCAAAAGAAAAATTTTTTGAAAACTTTAGAAAAATTTATTGACTTGTTAATTGCCTGTAGATCTTTTAGACATGGGTTCAGAAATGGTTAATGATTAAAAAAACACAATGATATACAGATCCAAACCACAGAGAGACCCCTTGGCTTTTTCTCCAAGGAGTTCCATGAGCTGCTGAGGTGCTGAGACTTATGAACCTTCAGAGAGGTTTGTACAACACTAAGGCAGGAACACACTTGGGGAAGAGTTCTGTCTCTGCTATCAGACTAACTGGATTTAAGAGTTATAACAGCACATGTGGAGACAATCTTTTACTATTTATAAAGTATTTGCACACACTATAGCACTTGGCACTTGCGGTTTCCTTTACTTGCGGTTTCCTTTACTGGGAACACTCTTCCCTCAGCTGTTTGCTTGACTTGCTCCTTACCTGTGTCATGCCTTTTTAACCTCATCTTTGCTGGTGACATAGGTGCCTCCACTCCACCTGGCACTTCCATCATGTGCTTTTCCTTCATGGCACTCTTCACCCACTGACTTACCATACACTTTACGTACATAATGTGAGCTCCCTGGGGGCCAGCATCTTCGCCATTTTCACTGCTAGAGTCCCAAGTCCCAGCATGCTCTCTGACACAAAGTAGTTGCTCAGTTAACACATGTTGAAGGATTCAAGGAATAAATGGGTGTATTTGCAACTAAGCACAGCAGAGCACACAGCCTTGAGGGGTAGACATCATTATCATTGCTATTTTGTGGATGAGGTGAAGGAGGCTCAGAGAGGTCAGTGAGTCAGCCCAAGTGGCTTGGGCAGTAGACCTGGCTGTCCTCATGCTGCCTCGTAGTGTGTTCTCCAGAGAAACATAGCAGGAACAGACACAGCCATGCGTGAACCTCCCCAGGAAGGAGCACGAAGACCCTTAACACTCAGCCCCATGCCCTTACCCCTGTTTTAGGCCCCTCTTTCATGTCACCTCACCAGTCCTCCAGGGAGGCCGAGTTCCTAGGTACCCAGGGCATTTGATGAATGCCTGCAGCCCTAATCACCTCCGTAAGGTGAGAGCAAATAAAGAAAGAGATAAAATAATTGCCAAGTCAACAACCTGAACAGCTGGCCAGAGTAAAGTCAACACAATGATTGCTCTGCTCCAACAAAGAAAAGCGTGGCAACTAAGGCTTTCCACTATCTCTTCTCTTTTTGATGGATGTCTCCCTGCCTGTGACTGCAGAGCAGCTCATGGAGGCCGGTGGCTCTCCCACCCCTACCGCCTGCCTTGTTGCCTCTTGACAGAAGTGGGCCATTACTCTTCACTAAGATTCATTGTCCACGCATTTGACACTTGACAACGCTTGGGAAATTGATCCACTCAAATATTTTTGGAGCTAAATTAATGCAATTTGTCCTTCCAGGGCTCCACACCAGCATCCCAAGAGACAGAATCAGCGGTAAGAGGATGATTATGCCTTCCTGGGAAGGGAGGGAAGTCTCATGGGAGGGAGATAATCCAAAACCTTGGTAGTGTGGGTTATAAAATGATTTAAAAACATCAAATATCATTTGTGCTGCTCTACTGCTTACACAGAACACTCATGTACATTATCTGTGAGATATGGGCCTCATACTACGTGAGGAAGCTGGGAAACATCTGACTCTCCATTTTATCAAAGACAGAACTCAAAGGTACATGACTAGCCCAAGGTCACACTTCAGTTGGTTAAAGATCAAGTACTTGAATCCAGGCTTAATGGCCCTAAGTGATATACTGTGTGTCACTGATATGGTGTGTGTGTGTGTGTGTGTGTGTGTGTGTGTGCATAGACAGGAGATATGTGCACAGAGAAAGAGAGATGGGCACTTTTCCCTTCACTGACTCCACACCTTCCAAACAGTCTTTCCCTCACACTCTTTACCTAACTCCAGTCTCCATCTAGTACTCCCATACTCAGGGGTACGCACTCTGACTGATGTCCTCAAACTGGTTGTCTCTAGTGAGGTGGTCAGAGGTAAGACTTTCTAATTCCACAAGTATTTGAATTGCCTCAAGAGCATGGGCTTTGGGGTCAGATTCTGATAGGGACACAGTAAAAGGACAAAGTAAATGATTAAATAGATTATCCCATGAGGGGATTATAAGTAGAAAAAGTATGGGAAACCCCTTTAAGTTAATGATTACTCAAGAAAGCAGGTTTGCTTAACCACAAAACCAAGCAGGCTTGCTTAGCACAAAACCATGCAGTGGAAGCATAAGATATACCCCCAAACGGTAAAACAGTGGTGGCATGTGACCCACATACTGTTCAGTGAGGGCAATAAATTAGTTTTATGTGTGCTCTCGGCACACAAAGAAACCAATAATTTGTGAACCTAGCTTGACCAGGTAGAGAAGAAAAACAACAACAAAAAACTCCCCTGCACAATCTGGAGGAGGAACTGATGATGGAAATATGACATCTACTCAAAAATGACAAAGAAGTTCTCCCTTTCCCACTTTTCCTTTGATTCTCAAACTGTAGCCCATTAAGCTCTTAGGCACAGCATTTCTCACCCACCTCAAACAAGTCCTATTCAAACCTCACACATGTTCTGTTCTAATAAGTCACTTCTCACCTATCACTTTGCTCTCACTGAATTCTCCTCTGTGCTGAGACATATGGTACCAGAGCCCTTCGGAGCCCCCTAAATGGTATCTAATGATTTTAGCTCCACTAGGGACCAGTTGCTCTGAACCTCAGTGTCCTCACCTGCCTCACAAGTTGATGACAGAATGGTACCACAAGGCAAGTCTGGTATCCATCCCAGCGCATGGCACACAGGGAATGCTCAGTTCACAAAAGCAGTTATTATTGATTGCTCTGCTGCCTCCTGTGTCACATCTGGGAAGTGGTGTCCAGGCTATTATCTGGTCTGGTGCTGTCGTCCTGAAACCTTCACCAGACTCACTCTCTGGGTGTGAAGCTGGAGGGGGTCAGTGCAGTTCCCTCCTCTGAAAGTTTCCAGCTGCTGAACAATAGATAGCAGTTACAATAAAAGCAGTCTTTCCCATTTCCTGAACATTTATTTTTGCCCAGACTCAAAATGTTCTCAACTTACGGAGGCCTCTGATGCACTCAACAGCCCTGTCACAAAGGGCTACCATTATCCTCATGTTAGATGTAGTAATGCCATTGATTGTGTTACTAGCACCACCTGGGAAGCCCCAGTAAGAACAGGGACCTTGTCTAATCTAGTATCTTTACACTATTTTCCTTGGGCCTAGAACTAGGCCTTGCACACAACAGGTCCACAGGAAGTAACTCTAGAGTAGATAAAATCACTGAATAACTCATATTCTAAGTTAAGAGTCTAATTTATAGAAAGTGGTCCAACCCCATCAATACTCAGTTGACATTCTCTGTATGCTGGGCTCATTTTGTGAACTTGAGGCTGGGGTGTGGCTACAGAGGTAAACATGGCTAGTCCCTAAGTTCAGGAAGTTTATACCCTGGGTAGGGAGTTAAGACATATGCATCTGAAAACGTAACTGAAACAATGCCACCAGTGCTCAGGGACAAATAAGGGTTCTGAATGCAGAGGTGTTGAAGGCTAAACACACAGAGGGGGAAGGAAGCTATGAAGGACATTTCACTGAAGGCGCCGTATCTCTCAAATAGCCATAGCACAGGAGTGGCAGAGAGAGGGGACCACAGCCCACAATGTCCCCAGCCAGAACCCTTCATCTACACTGCAGGCTTTCCTAGAAGCTCTGTGACTCCAAGAGACATGGAGTTGGAATGCTTGACTCAGAGCCTGGCACTTGGAGAAGAGTCTACATGAACCAAGTGCTCTTTCTGTGAAGGATGCAATGCTAGTTTACATGGGTCACCTCAGTTATCCTCACCACAACCCTCTTACAGACTACAATAATTTTCATTTTATATCTATGAATATTGAGACCCTGGGATGGGAACTCTTTCATCCAAAGTGACGCAGCCAACAGAACCTGGTGTACTGACCTGTCCAACCTCCTATACTCATCCCAGTTCACACATCTGCCCCCTTTTGCAGGCTGGCAACTTGTTCAAGCTTAGGCAACAACTAAGAATCCATCTCCTGATCTATACTAAGGTAGACACTCTTGAAGAAGAAAAAAAAAAAAAAAAAACTCTGGCAGAGGTGAAACAGGGCAAAGCCCGCTATTGCTCCTTGTGCTCCAGTGAAGAAACTGAGTACTTCAGAAGGCTCACTTGCTTATGTAAAAGCAAGAATAATGGTTGTTAAAATGCAAAGCTGTACTTTCCTGTAATTCATTTGGTGCTCCCACCCCTATTCCAAAGGAAATGATACCCTGGTGACAACCTCTTTAAAGAATTTCCTCTCTACTTCTTTCTGCAGTTTGGAATAATTGTATGTCATCACAAACCTAGGAATAGTCAAGATTGCAAAATTCTTGCTGTGCTCTTGGCAAAATCATTACTCACCAGCCAATGTTTAGAAATCAAAATGCTTCCCCTAAGTGCCATTAAACACAA
Organism: Antilocapra americana; assembly: GCA_007570785.1. NCBI lineage: Eukaryota > Metazoa > Chordata > Mammalia > Artiodactyla > Antilocapridae > Antilocapra > Antilocapra americana. The sequence goes on from ML664161.1 coordinate 23,547,606, forward strand.
ATATTTATCAGCACTGTGCTAGAATGTTTGACTGACGAAGGTTGGGTGTTGGTGGGTGTGCATGTGTGTACATAATTAGACTCAGATTTTCAATGAGTACAAGATGACTTACTTCTGTTGTTTTACTTCTCAGAAAAATGTTCAAAGTCTTAACAGTATTGACCAGAGATAGCCAGGAAAATTTTGTTTCTTAGCTCTTTGTACGTATTGTGAAAGGTGCTGTCTACGATAAAACAAATGAAAGACTAATGGAAGAGAAAAAAATTGGCAAATCAGGATAGCCAATGCTGATGGATAAGTCATTATTATAAACTCCCATGAGAATTTGAAGAAAATGCAGTTTTTAATCTCTCTCTTCGATCTGCCTAAGCTCTGCTGTGAGAGTTAACACTTCCTAAAACAGGGTAGCAGGCTTCCCTGGTGGCTCAAAAGGTAAAGAATCTGCTTGCAATGCAGGCTACGTGGTCTGATCCCTAGGTCAGGAAGATCCCTGGAGAAGTGAATGTCAACTCACTCCAGTATTCTTACCTAGAGAATTCCATGGACAGAGGAACCTGGCAGACTACAGTCCATGGGATTACAAAGAGTCAGACACGACTGGGCCACTTTCACTTTTTCAAGGCAAGTTAACATATATCTTACTGAGGTCATCTTCCCTAGAAGCTGAGCCTGAGGCTGGGGTTCTTGTTCCAGTGATTTTTGGGGGGAAGGGCTCTCTGGGTAAAGAGAGTAAGGAAAGCAGAGTAGGGCAGGGGAAAAACTCAGAATATCCAATCCCACAGTAGCACAAATCACCCACAGAGTTAATCCCCACCCCAATCCCAAAACAAGGGAACTAACTAGCTTTCTATACTCTGTGTCAACTAGTCATGGGCTGAGGTCTATCCCTGGAAAGACTCCCCTTCTTCTGTAATGTGACACAGCTGTGAATATTATGACCAACACACAGAAGCAGGACTCATGCATGAGTTGCAAAGGCATCTGAGTGAGGCATCAAGTCAGCCACGATAGTGCTTGTCATGGTCCTTATGAAACTTTTTATTCTTCAGAATAAGGTGCAAATTTTTCAACATGGATTTGATTCCTTTTTTTCATTCTTCGTGGCACCTTAGTTCTCCAGTCAGGAATTGAACCCATGGCCCTTGCATTGGAAGCATGAAGTCTTAACCAATGGACTGCCAGGCAAGTCCCTCAACATGGATTTGAAACCTTCTGTATTCTGGCCTAAACCTCTTGATTCCAAAATAGATTTTCCAAAAATCTCAGCCTACAGATAGATCTGTCCAAATGTCTATGTGTGTGTTGAACATTCTCTTCCAGGGTGGTAATAGAACATTCCCTCTCACACTGCCAATAGCCTCCCCTGTTTTCAGAAGGAAGTGGACTTCCTAGCCCAGCCTAGGGTCCCAGCCTAGCCCTCCAGCCTTATCTCCTCTCACCTCTTTTCACTCAGCCTAACCTTGACAGTGCAGTAGACTCTGAGTCATTTCCCGAAGATGCCATGTTCTTTCACCTCTCACTGCCTTTGTTACACTTGTGATCAATAAAGGTAGGATAGTACAGAGAACAGAAACACACTTCACCCCATCCCTCGATGCTGCTGGCATTCTTGTCTGAAAGCAGTCTTACTCTCCTATGGCCCTTCTTACAAACCTCCCATGGTCTCCGTCTTAAAGATCCAAGCCCTAAATCCTAGGCATGAAATGTCCTTTGCCTGCTTCTCTCTTTGTTCTCAGTTCTGCCATCCCGCTCCAGTGCACATGTCAGCTCTGCAGTGAACACTTCCCTGACCCACCCAAGCTTGCCTATCCCCTCCCAGCACCACCCTGATTCCTTTTCTTAACACTGCCTTTGTTCTGCTGAGAGCCAAGGCCTGTAGTGTAGGCGCCTACCTGCACCATCAGATTGTGAGCTTCCTAAAAACAGTGTCCTCCGTAGCACCTGACAACTTGCTGGGTGCCAAGTGCATGTCAGTGCAAGCATGTTAAAAGGAAGCAAGGAATATTCCTCTAGAGAATAAGCCCCTGGGAGAGGCATCACTCCCAAGGGGAGACTTCCATAAGGGACTCATTATTTGAAAGGATGTCGAGAGTGACATAATAACAGCAGCAGCAAAAACCAGCACAAAGACTTGTTGAACACATATCAGAATCTGTATTTAATATTCTACATGAGTTCACTGATCAAATCCTATTAGGAAGGTACCGTATTTACCACCATTTTACAGATGGGAAGACCCTAGTCTTGAAGATTATGTGACCTATTTAAGATAACACAGCTAGTAAGTGCTAGAGCCAGGGTGTTGGAGCCAGAATCTGGGCCTCAGATCTTTGCTCTTAAGACTAAATTATCAGTGCAGGGAAGATTGGTAAGTCTCATGAAGTGAAAATGAAAGCATTAGTCACTCAGTTGTGTCCAACTCTTTGTGACCCCATGGACTGTAACCCTCCAGCCTCCTTTGTCTATTAGATTTCCCAGGCAAGAATAGTGGAGTGGGTTGCCATGCCCTCCTCCAGTGGGTCTTCCCAACCCAGAAATCAAACCAGCATCTCTTATGTCTCCTGAATTGGTAGGCAGGTTCTTTACCATCTGAGCCACCAGGGAAGCCCAACAGTTCTCATACTTTGAAGTTCCACCCAGAGGGCAGGGCTTCCCAGGTGGTACAGTGGTAAAGAATAATAAAATTGAATATGCAGCATAATAAAAAACACAGTCAAGGCACTTTCTGTGAGTAACAGTGAAAAGCCCTCTGGCTGGCTCCCTTTCTTTCCTCAAAGGCAAATGGCTGGAATGAGAAGACAAAAAAGCAGATTCTTGATGTGTATTTTATGTTTACATAGTCACATGTTTTATTTATTTATGTCAGAAAGGTTCTGATATGGAGTGAGAATAGTGCTTCTCTGGGTCTCGTTTCCTCGTGAGTAAGAAGAGTTTTTGCCTGTGCGAAGTTATCTTAGGTGTGCTGCAGTCCATGGGGTCACAAAGAGTTGGACACAACTGAGCGACTGAACTGAACTGAACTGAGTTATGTTAGAATTCCACACTGTTCTCCTGTCAGTTATAAGATCCACAAAAGCCTCTAACACAGCACTAGGCACATAACAGGCCTCAATACATATTCTTTGACTCCATGAATGGTAGACCAGGCTGCTGGGAGTAATGCATTTCTTTCTTTTTCTTTTTTATTATAATGAGTATTTCTTCTTTATTCTGTTTTTTTTTATTTTTATTTTATTATTATTATTGTTTTTGCCATACAATGCCATGATATCACCATGGGTTTACATATGTTCCCCTCCAGAACCCCCCTCCCTCCTCCCTCCCTCCTCCCTCTCCCCAGGAAATCTCGATGCACCAGCCCCGAGCATCACTCCTGGGCTGGCGATTGATTAGACATATGATAATTAACGTGTTTCAATGCCATTCTCCCATATCATCCCACCCTTACCCTCATCCACAGAGTCCACAAGTCTATTCTATACATCTGCGTTCCTTTTGCTGTCTCGCATGTTGGGTTCTCGTTACTGTCTTTCTAAATTCCATATATATATGTGTTAATATACTGTATTGTTGTTTTTGCTTCTGGCTTACTTCACTCTGGATAATGGGCTCCAGTTTTGACCCAGCAATCCCACTGCTGGGCATATACACCGAGGAAACCAGAATTGAAAGAGACACGTGTACCCCAATGTTCATCGCTGCATTGTTTATAATAGCCAGGACATGGAAGCAACCTAGATGCCCATCAACTGACTAATGGATAAGAAAGCTGTGGTACATATACACAATGGAATATTAATCAGCGTTAAAAAAATTCTTTATTCTGTTTTGAATAAGTTAGCATGCATTTATTATACATATATATTTGACTAGGAAGATAGACCCTTGTTGCAAATTTCTACCCTTTCTTGTTGACTATCAGTGCATTTTGGCCATTAGAAGCCCAAACATGCAACAACTCTGCAGTAGCTGTGCCCACGAGAGTAATTCAAGAGTACTTCATGCTGCCGCTGCTCTCAGGAGTCTCCCAGACCAACACAACATTTCTTAAAGTGCAGTTCTGGGACTCCCTGCTCCAGGATTGGATTGGGTGGGGAGTTTATATAAATGCAGATTCCTGGGCTCAAAGAGGCTTTTCTACTCATTCATGTTTGAGAACCTCTGAGGTTATCACTCTGCAAGGGTCTGCAAATTCTGTTCAAAGTTAACAACTTAAGCTAACTTCTGGTGAAGTTCCAAGAAGAAGGGAGAGGAAATTGTCTCATTTCTCCCACACTCTACTTAATTTAATCATCTCACTCTCTCTACCTTCTCTCCCCTTATTCTGCTCCCCCTTTCAATCCCCCCATTTTCTCCCCACTGTCATTTATAGGTGTTGGCTCAGGGCAAGACCTGGCATAGCAGACAGAAATGAAATCCTATATATAGGATTTTATTTATATAAATGCATAAATGTAGAATCTAGAAAAATGGTGCAGATGAACCTATTTGCAAAGCAGAATGGAGACACAGACATAGAGAACAAACATACAGACACCCAGGGGAGAAAGAGGGGGGTAGGATGAACTGGAAGATTGGGATTGACATATATACACTACTAAGTATAGAACAGATAGCTAATGAGATCCTACTGTACAGCAGAGGGAACTCTACTTGGAACTCTGTGATAACCTATATGGGAAAGAAATCTTAAAAAGAGGGAATATAGGTATACATATAGCTAATTCATTTTGCTATACATCAGAAACTAACACAACATTGTAAAACAAATAGACTCCAATAAAATTTGCCCCCAAGGATCTCACAGTCCCACAAGAGAGAGGAAACAGTAAATTACATTTGGAGGTAATAGACTCTAGAGCAGAAATAAGCTAGGATGTCACTTCCCCCACTTAAACGGGGTAAAGAAACCTTGCGTTGGGCTTCTTCCCCTTAAGTATTATCCTCTAAACATTGATGATCAAAGGAACTAAAGTGAAGAGTTTTGTTGTACTTTTTCAGCTTTATTGAGGTATAATTGACAAAATGGTAAGATACTTAAAGTGTATATCCTGGTGATTTGATATGCTTACACATTGCAGAAGAATTCCAGCCATCTAGTTATGTAGAACATCCATTTTGGTGAGAGCATTTAAGCTCTATTTTCTTAGCAATATTTAATTATACAGTACAATGCTAACAACCATAGTCATCCTGTTTGACATTAGATCCTCAAATCTTATTCATTGTATAACTGAAAGTTTGTACCTTTTCACCAACCTACAGCCCCAACAACCACTTTCTACTTATTGCTTCTCTGAGTTTGATTTTTTTTTTATTCCACATAAAATTGATACCAAGGAGTATTTGTCTTGCTCTGTTTGGCTTAAGTTTTGTTATATTTTTCATCTTAAAGGTTTGTTTACCTTTTTCTTTAATAATTTCCCACAAATCCATACTCACCTTGTTTTTTCATCTTAGAAATCCAATTCTCTTCTATCCTCAGAACCTGCTTTTCTAAGTCAATATTTCTTCCTTTCAAACTATTTCAACTTTATGTGTTTGTTTTAAATTTGTGCCCAGCTTAGTCATAGGATACACTAGTAAATACTGGTTGGTTAACATCTTTTAGACAGTAGTGAATAATAATGATCAAGACTATCCCCTGAAAAATTCGTCTTCTACGTGATGCTTTTCTTGCCTGTATTCTTTTTGTGAGTGGATTTTTATCATCTTGATTTCAGATTCACAGACATTTGATATTTTTCTGTAGAATAAATTCTGATTACTCAAACATTTACCATTTAGCAAAGTTAGGCATGAAGGTTTGTTACTTGAGCTCATGCTGTGAGCTAAGCACATTGTATTTATCGTTCAATTCAATCTCACAACATACTTCCCAGGAGATACTATTATCCTTGTTTATAGAAGAAGAACCTGAAGTTCACTTCCAAAATATCCAGATTTTTTTGAACAATGACCAAGCACTGTTTCTTTATACTACTCTACCTCTCACCAATATACCATCTGCTGAAGGAAAGTATGACCCTTTGTGCAATTAGCTACTGTATCGTCACACTCTTGTCTCTTGACATTTTGCCTGCCTCTCTTTAATATTCATCACCATACCCTTGCACAAGGGCCAACACAGGGCTCTAAGTATAGTAGCTTTGGGGAAAATAGAATGATTGATTAAATATATGAATTTTTTTTTAAAGTCAATTTTCTGAGTGCAAAGTACTGGCTCTGAGAGCATGGAGCATCATTGTAAATGGGGAAGTGATCTGAGAAGCTTCAAGGAGGATGCAGCCTTTGTTTGGTGAAGGAGATTTTCATAGGTAGCCAACGTTGCCCAAGGGCTTGCCAGGCAGAGGAGGTGAGAGAAAGGCAAAGAGGTGGACAAGGCTGATGGGCTGTGAAAATGAGACTGAGCATGTACATATGCAGCTTAAGGCATACTGAGGGCAAGAATGTGAGATACAGCAGGAGAAAGGTAGAGGCCAGAAAGTGAAGGAGCTTGAGGCCTTGGAAACAATGAAGAATCACCAGCTGTGCTTGAGGGGATGAGAGGTGACCCCAAGGGTGCAGGAAGGACAGGCAGCAGCAACAAATAAATCTCAGAATTTACTTTGGACGCAGACAGCCCCAAATTCTAGCAGTCAGCTCTAAGTTTCAGATGGAAAAAAAAAATGACAAGAATTATACAATTCAAGGCACAATAAAATATTTTCCAAAAAGTCATCACATTCCTCTCCCCACAACTGAGTGAAGCCCTGTGATTTTGTGCTCACAGTATGGAGAGATCCAGAGAGCCTGTCAGGGGGTGCTAGGTAAACCTCCTCAACTTGGGGATGCATTCTAGAGTACCTGTTTACAAGACAGAAACATCACCTCGTGGAATTTCATTGTCCCACCAGGCTTCAAGGAACTGAAAGGCAGTCTGTCTCTCTGTTCTCACTGCCCGGATCCCTGGCCATGGGCTTGACGGTGTTTGAGCCTGTGAGTGTCGGGACATTCAGAGCACTCACATTCTGGGGACATTCTGGTTTCCTCAGTGTGTATGCCCAGCAGTGGGATTTCTGGGTCATATGGCAGTTCTATTTCCAGTTTTTTAAGGAATCTCCACACTGTTCTCCATAGTGGGTGTACTAGTTTGCATTCTCATCAACAGTGTAAAAGGGTTCGCTTTTCTCCACACCCTCTCCAGCACTTATTGCTTGTAGACTTTTGGGTAGCAGCCATTCTGACCAGTGTGAGATGGTACCTCATTGTGGTTTTGATTTGCATTTCTCTGATAATGAGTGATGTTGAGCATCTTTTCATATGTTTGTTAGTCATCTGTATGTCTTCTTTGGAGAAATGTCTGTTTAGTTCTTAGGCCCATTTTTTTTATTGGGTCATTTAGTTTTCTGGAATTGAACTACAGGAGTTACTTGTATATTTTTGAGATTAATTGTTTGTCTGTTGCTTCATTTGCTATTATTTTCTCTCATTCTGAAGGCTGTCTTTTCATCTTGCTTATAGTTTCCTTTGTTGTGCAAAAGCTTTTAAGTTTAATTAGGTCCCATTTGTTTATTTTTGCTTCAATTTCCATTACTCTGGAAGGTGGGTCATAGAGGATCCTGCTTTGGTTTATGTCAGAGAGTGTTTTGCCTATGTTTTCCTCTAGTAGTTTTATAGTTTCTGGTCTTATGTTTAGATCTTTAATCCATCTTGAGTTTATTTTTGTGTATGGTGTTAGAAAGTGTTCTAGTTTCATTCTTTTACAAGTGGTTGACCAGTTTTCCCAGCACCACTTGTTAAAGAGATTGCCTTTTCTCCATTGTATATTCTTGTCTCCTTTGTCAAAGATAAGGTGTCCATAGGTGCATAGATTTATCTCTGGGCTTTCTATTTTGTTCCATTGATCTATATTTCTGTCTTTGTGCCAGTACCATACTGTCTTGATGACTGTAGCTTTATAGTATAGCTTGAAGTCAGGCAGGTTGATTCCTCCAGTTCCATTCTTCTTTCTCAAGATTGCTTTGGCTATTCGAGGTTTCTTTTGCATTTCCATACCAATTGTGAAATTATTTGTTCTAGTTCTGTGAAAAATACTATTGGTAGCTTGATAGGGATTGCATTGAATCTATAGATTGCTTTGGGTAGTATACTCATTTTCACTATATTGATTCTTCCAATCCATGAACATGGTGTATTTCTCCATCTATTTGTGTCCTCTTTGATTTCTTTCATCAGTGTTTTATAGTCTTCTATATATAGGTTTTTTGTTTCTTTAGGTAGATATATTCCTAAGTATTTTCTTCTTTTCATTGCAATGGTGAATAGAATTGTTTCCTTAATTTCTCTGTTTTCTCATTGTTAATATATAGGAATTCAAGGGATTTCTGTGTGTTAATTTTATATCCTGCAACTTTACTATATTCATTGATTAGCTCTAGTAATTTTCTGTATGATACTGGAGCCTATTATACAGAGTGAAATAATCCAGAAAGGAAAACACCAATATAGTATACTGATGCATATATATGGAATTTAGCAAAATGGTAATGATAACCCTACATGTGAGACAGTAAAAGAGACACAGATGTATAGAACAGTATTTTGGACTCTGTGGGAGAAGGGGAGGGTGAGATGATTTGCGAGAATAACATTGAAACATGTATATTATCATATGTGAAACAGATCACCAGCCCAGGTTCGATGCATGAGATAGCGTGCTCAGGGCTGGTGCACTGGGATGACCCAGAGGGATGGGATTGGGAGGGAGGTGTAAGTGGGGTTCAGGATGGGGAACACATATACACCCGTGGCTGATTCACGTCAGTGTATGACAAAACCACTACAATATTGTAATTAGCCTCCAGTTAAAATAAATTTTAAGAAAAGTATAAAAATGAGAGTCTGGACTGGAAGTCAGGGCAGCAGAAGGAATCTTTCTCCAGGGACATTCTGTGTTGCACTTGCGGAGACCCCAGCCCTTCCCTTGGGCAGCCAGCACACGCTGTGACAGATTTTTTAAACCCACTAGGGTGTGGTCTGCTAATGTCCTTTCTATGGAGGACAGGAAGAACACTGAATCAAAGATCCTGAACAGAAGAAACTCACTGTCCTGATGACAACATGAAGGTGAGAAGCCTGCAGAGCTCAGGGGACCCGAAGCAGACTGCACACAGTTGACTTTCCCTCCACGTCTACTTGCCCACCGGCCACTTCATACCCTGTTGAGTGGCAGAGCCTTCAGGCTCTTAACTCTATGTAGTATGGCTGATGTATGGCTAAAATGACCCTTCCTCCACACCCTGCATGTGGAGAACACCCTGCATGTATTTGCATTTTGATGAAGATTAAATGCTTGGGAGAAGCTCCTTTTAGGTGCTAACAAGGCCAAAAACTCTCTTTGATATGGGATCTTTCCCCGCTCCCCCAGCTTATCCCATATCCCATTGGAGCGCAGAGCTCTGGGCCAGAAATACTTGGATTCCAATCCCATTTCTGCCATTAATAGACGATTCAAATTTAGGCAAACTATTTGGAGTCCTTATGGGAATACCAGACCATTTGACCTGTCTCTTGAGAAACCTGTATGCAGGTCAGGAAGCAACAGTTAGAACTGGACATGGAACAACAGATTGGTTCCAAATAGGAAAAGGAGTATGTCAAGGCTGTATATGTCACCCTGCTTATTCAACTTATATGAAGAGTACATCATGAGAAACACTGGGCTGGAAGAAGCACAAGCTGGAAACAAGATTGCCAGGAGAAATATTAATAACCTCAGATATGCAGATGACACCGCCCTTATGGCAGAAAGTGAAGAGGAACTAAAAAGCCTCTTGATGAGAGTGAAAGAGGAGAGTGAAAAAGTTGGCTTAAAGCTTAACATTTAGAAAACTAAGATCATGACATCTAGTCCCATCACTTCATGGGACATAAATAAGGAAACAGTGGAAACAGTGTCAAACTTTATTTGGGGGGCTCCAAAATCACTGCAGATGGTGACGGCAGCCATGAAATTAAAAGATGCTTACTCCTTGGAAAGAAGGTTATGACCAATCTAGATAGCATATTTAAAAGCAGAGACATTACTTTGTCAACAAAGGTCCGTCTAGTCAAGGCTATGGTTTTTCCAGCAGTCATGTATGGATGTGAGAGTTGGATGGTGAAGAAAGCTGAGCACCGAGGAATTGATGCTTTTGAACTGTGGTGATGGAGAAGACTCTTGAGAGTCCCTTGGACTGCAAGGAGATCCAACCAGTCCATCCTAAAGGAGATCAGTCCTGGGTGTTCATTGGAAGGACTAATGTTGAAGCTGAAACTCCAGAACTTTGGCCACCTCATGCAAAGAGTTGACTCACTGGAAAAGACCCTAATGCTAGGAAGGATGGAGGTCAGGAGGAGAAGGGGACGACAGAGGGTGAGACAGCTGGATGTCATCACCAACTCAATGGACATGGGTTTGGGTAGACTCCAGGAGTTGATGATGGATAGGGAGGCCTGGTGTGCTGCAATTCATGGGGTCGCAAAGAGTCGGACATGACTGAGCAACTGAACTGAACTGAACTGAAGGCTTCATTTGTTCATATGTGAAATGAACATGATACCTTTCTTCTCTGTCTCACAATGGGAAAGTGCCATGTAACTGGAGATGCTTGCTGCTCATCCCACCAGTGAGGCCTTATGCTTGCTCATCTAGGCAGCCTTGGGAGACACCTTCCCTACCTCTGAGCAGAGCTCATCTCAATGGCCTGCTCATCAAAGACCTTGGCTCCCTGTCACTTACAGAGTAAAGTCCATATTTCTCATTTGAATAGACCAAGTCCTACACAGATTGGTCCCAATCTATCTTTATTTTTGTCTCCTGGTGATAAACACACACTTAATATGGGCCAGGCACTGTTCTCAGTGTTTCACAGGCCTGCATATATCAATCCTTCTAAGTGTGAATTGGGTAGGACTCTGATTCCTACTTTCACATGTGGAAAATGAGTTTGAGAAAGGCAAGTGGCTTGTCTATGAATCTCATGATCATTGAAGTAAAGCTGAGATTCAAACCAAAGCCAAATCTTTTGCACTAGATGACATTATTTCTAGATAGTCCCTGGTTTTGAATCACACTGTGTAACACACCATTTCTCAAATATGAACCTCCTGTTTGTCACCTACTCTGTGCCTTTATTAATGCTATCATCTTCCCCTGGCACACTTACTCTCTTAGAGATCCTTTGAGGCCCCAGTATGACTTACTGCAGGAAATCCTCCTGCTGACCTCAAATGACTCTGCCTCTCCTGCTTGCTTAGCTCCTAGTGCCTGTCTAGGAGGTATTCTACGTGGCTGGATGCTCCACTAGGTCACAAGTCCTTTGAGGACAGGGACAAGTCTTATTTGACCATCATCTTTTAGAGCACACATGAGCCCATCCTGCACTCACTCCCTGCCACCAGGATACCACACACCAGCAGCTTTCAACTCCCTCTATCATGCTGACACGACTTGTAATCTTCCAAGCTGGAGCAATAGCCGGCCCATCTCCTTGTACAGATGAGGGCTCTAAAGTCCACAGAGAGAACACATATGCTCACAGGTGCCAGCCAGGGAATGGGCTTCCCTGGTGGTTCAGTGGTTAAGAACCTGCTTGCCAAGGCAGAAAACATGGGTCAATCCCTGGGTTGGGAAGATCCTTAGGAGAAGCAAATGGCAACCCACTCCAGTATTCTTTCCTGGGAAATCCCAAAGACAGAGGAGGCTGGTGGGCTATAGTCCATGGAATCCCATGGACAGACTACCCTGGCGGACTACAGTCCATGGTGTTGCAAAAAGTCAGGCACAACTTAGCGACTGAGCACACACACACACATGCACACCAACCAGCAGGGGAAGTGCAGACACGAGACAGACGATAAAATCCCCGTTCCTGGCTCGCTGACCTTTCTTCTCCACCAGTATTTGGCCTCAACCTCCTCCACATACACAGTGAATGTTAACATTTTTCAGAGACCACATACTGCAGTACAAAGAGGTAAGCCATAACAATAGCTAACGTTTCCAGAACCCTTACTGCATGCCTGGCATAATTCTGAATGTGCCTGGCACAGTGCCTGGCACAAGCATATTATTCTGTCCAAGCAATAAGCCTGTGGGTGAGGTTCATGTTTGTCATCACCCTCATTTTATACATGAAAAACAAGTCACAGAGAGGTCAGTAACTTTCCCAAGGCCACACAGCCAGGATTTGAATCCAGAGAGTCTGACTCAGACCCACACATATAGACACTTCGCTTTGCTGGCCCAAAGGTAATAGGTCCTATTGCTGATTCCTATGCGTCCTCAGGGGCTTTCCCGGTGACTCAGTGGTAAAGAATCCACCAGCAACGTGGGAGACACAGAAGATGTGGCTTTGATGTTTGGGTCAGGAGGATCCCTGGAGGAAGGTATGGCAACCCACTCATGTTGCCTAGAGAATCCCATGGGCAGAGGAGCCTGGCTGGCTGCAGTCCATGGGGTCGCAGAGTTGGACACAAGTGAAGCGACTGAGCACGCACGCACACACACACGCATCCTCAGACACATCTAGGATGCATCTGTGATTCATGGGATGGTGGGGAGAATGCACAGGGTGAAAGATGTAAGACACATCCTGCGAGGCCCTGTGCATAGTAGGCCCTCAGTAAATCACAGCTCTGAATGTTGCTGAGAAGCATCTCTCAGTGATAGAGCCCAGACTGGCAAAAGCTTCTCATGGTAATGAAAGAATTAGGCAAATAGAAACGTTTAATTAGCTGTTTATTTTCAGATTACTTGCACCGAGTTGAGATAAAACCTTAAGTGCATCACTCCGGTTGTGAGGAAGAGGTAGGCGAGAGTCAAGGTTTGACACTGGACTTTAAAAGCTCTTAAATAATTACTGCGTTCAGAATAAACAAGGCCTTCATGCTTCATTAGGCGATGCATATTACGTTCCCATTAACATACTGTGGCGCTTTTCCATTTCCCATTTTGCGCACCATGCTGAGAGGAGAGCTGAAGTCATCAATGTTAATTGATAGCTAACAGAAACAAACTTCCTAAAAGGGGAATGATTTTTTAGGTCCTAATTTGATTAATTATTAAAGCTCCCAGAACCTATCTTGATGGGGTGACAGGAAAACAAGATAATGTTAATATTTATTTATCTGAAAATACAGCTTGGTTATAGCCTACATGTACCTGCACCTCTTAATATTTGTTCTTGGTTCCCAAGGTAAATAGAAAACCCAGGAACAGCTAAAGGTAATTAAAAACTAAGTACTATTCTCACTTTCATTCCTGAAATGCATGTCCGAGATATATTAATATCTTAGTTGAGATGATTTGGAGAGAAAGATTATGCTTTTGACCCTGTATTATTCTTTTTTAGCCTTCTCTGATGCCTTAACAACCACAATACTCACTGCTTTGGTTCATAATAAAAACACAAACTTTAAATGACTAAATGGGTGGTAATCTGAGTGAATGCCATTTATTAACACCTTTACATTTACATATTTTTTAACATTTTTATTGGAGTATAATTGATTTACAATGTTGTGTTAGTTTCAGGTGCATAGCAAAGTGCATCAGTTATATACATACATATATCCACTAATTTTTTTAGATTCTTCTCCTGTGTAGGTCATTACAGAGTATTGAATAGAGTTCTCTGTGCTATAGACATACATACACACATATATATACATACATACATATATATATATAGCAGGTTCTTGCTAGTTATCTATTTTATATATAGTATATATATATATATATATATCAGTCCCAATCTCCAACACCTTTATAGTTATAGATGTTATGCAGCTATAGCTGTAAGTAGATAGACAGACAAACAGATGTGAGCATAGATGTAGAAACAGGTGAATAGATATTTCAACAAACACATATAGGCAATTTTGTGTAGTAATTAAGGATTGGCCTCTGGAACTAGATTCTCTGGTTCTGATTCTGAGATTAACTAGTAAGTAGATTACTTACTACTGGTAAACCTTCAACAATATACCTAAACCTCCTATGCCTCAGTTTCCTCATCTGTAGAGATTTTAAAAATGACCTCAATGTAGTTGTTGTGATGATAAATGATTCAATAGATGTAAAATGGCTTAAATAGCTTCTGGCATAAGTGCTTTATTGGTATTTGGTTGTTACTATGATTATTGTTTTCTCTTTGTGCCAAATCTCATTATAGGGAATATAAAGGTGACTCAGATTCAGGCCTTATCCTCAGGAAATTCACCAACCATGTGCACAAATAACAAATACAATTTCAAAAACAGTAAGAACCTTACAGAGAACCAAAATAAAAGCTATAAAGATTCAGAAGGAATGAGAACACTTTCCAGTGGGGAAAATGAAGGATGTTTTCCAGAGTGAGAGGACATGCTATGTGGAGGAAAGCATGTTCACAGAAGGAAAGAGTGGATTGTTCCCACCGAGAGAAGTAACATAAAGTGCTAGTCAATTAACTTTTAGCATCAAGTAGGCAGAGAGGAGTCAATTTGAAGGGTGAAAGTGGATGAGTGGGCTTCTCAGGTAGCTCATGGTAGAGAATCCACCTGCCAATCAATGCAGGAGACTCGGGTTTGATCCCTGAGTTGGGAAGATGCCCCAGAGTAGGAAATGGCAACCCATTGCAGTATTCTTGCTTAAAAAATTCCATGAACAGAGGAACCCAGTAGGTTACGGTCCATGGGGTCACAAAGTGCCAGTCACAACTGAGCATACACAGGCCTTCTATTTCATTGGCTAAAAGTAACACAACCTTATTATCTTAAGTTCTCAAAGTTAAAAGCCTGAAGCCAGTCTCATGGTATCAACAGGGCTGTGTTCCTTTTAGAAGCTCTCAGGAAAAATCCATTTCCTTAATTTTTTCAGCTTTTCGAGATGTCACATTTCTTGATTCATCACCAAGTGACTGAGCACACACATGCAGTGGGTGTAAGAATGGCTCTTCTTAAGTTTACAATGATGAATGGTGCCAGAAAGTACTCCCCAAGAGCAAAACGGGTGGAGAAGCCACGGGCCACCACCAGAAGATAGAATACATCATCAGTAGAAGGAACAAGCCAAACAGAGTGAGAGGGAATGAGATCTCCCCGCTTTTGTCTTTCACTAGTCCTGGTGATACCATGGGTGGTTCCCTGTCCTTCTCTGGTCCCATTTGCCTCAGCTATAAAGTAAGAGATTGGGGGTAGGTAATCTCCAAAAACCCTTCCAGCTTTGGCATTCTCAGAGTCTAAGACTTTGCTAAAAGCCAGGGTACTCCCCTCTCTGAACCAGCCCTCCCTCCACCAACTGCCTGTTCACACACATTTCCAACACAAGCAGAAATTATTTAAACAACAAATGGTAAGAACTGATCCCAAAGTGAAAATATTAGTGAAGAGATAAAAGTACAAAAAGCAAAGGAAGAGATTGAGGTCAGAGGCCAGGCATCTCTGCAGACAGGATGAGAACAATTTAATGGCAAGGCCACCTTTTTCAGGGCCTTCATGACTTGATGGTGAAGTTATTAAGTAGTTCAAACCACTCTTTTCTAATGAAGTGGTTTATTGGGACAAACACTTCAAGCTAAGTGGCAATGTTGCTGCAGCTAGAATTGAAGTGTTTTGCAAAGCATTAACACAATCTCTCACTGTCCTTCATCCTCCCCACTCCATGTGATATTGAGTTATCTGAATTAGCATTCAGCCAATACCATTTGGAGCCCTTCTGTGGCCCAAGTTTCTTAAGATTCTTCATGTCACTTCAACTGTCATGATTAACTTTTCATTAACTTTAATGGAAGCTGTGGGCCTGAAGTCCATTTTGTCCTCTGGGACTTTTGCTTCTTGTTTGGTGAATTTTGGAGCTTTATTTGACTCATTATAAATATATATTGGGTAATGACTACTAAGGAACAGTGGTTCCTGAACAAAATGGAACTTCCCCATCCAATTAATTTAATGAACCAATAGATGTTCAAGATTAGAAGAATCACAAAGGTCATTGAGTCCTGCCATCATTTAAACCTCCTTATAATGTCCTTATCAAGTAATAGTTCAGCCTTGGCTTGAACGGATCCAAAGGCTGGAAGTCAACATCTTTCAAATGCTCATCCTGTGACAAATATCCAAAACATGTCACCGTTCTGCTTACCCCTCTTTGGGTGCAGTCTTATTTATATTCATGGTTCCTATTTGGCCATGAACAATGAATTTCCAGTGACCCATCTTAAGATCATCCTCAATCTGCTCAGTCAATTTCCCTCTCAGAGAGCCAGACCATGGAATGCATACCTACAATTTGGTTAAGAACGTTTACAACTGAGGATTGGCCCTTAGTCTTTGGTGTTAAATGTGAAATAGTAGTTGTGGTTGGCAGAATAACAGCTCTCCTCAAACAAATTTATGTCCTAATTACTGAACCTATGAATGTGTTACCTGATGTGGCAAAGGGGGTTTTCCTGATGCGATTGTGTTAAGGATCTTGTATTAAGGAGATTATCCAGATGGACCCAAAGACAAGGGTTCTCGTAAGAGAAAGGCATGAAGGACAGGAGATGTGACAGTGGAAGAAGAAGTTGAAGTGACATGGGATCATGAACCAAGGAATGTGGCAAGTCTCTAAAAGCTGAAAAAAGGCAAGGAAATGGATTCTCCCCTAAAGCTTCTAGAGGGAACACAGCCCTGTTGACACCATGAGACTGACTTCAGGCTTCTGACTTTCAGAACTATAAAATAACAAATTTGTGTTACTTTCAGTCAATAGAATAAAAGGCCCATGTGTGCTCAGTCTTGTCCTACTCTTTTGTGACCCAGTGGACTGTAGCTTGCCAGGTTCCTCTATCCAGGCAAGAGTACTGGAATGGGCTGCCACTTCCTGCTCCAGGGGATCTTCCCAACCCAGGGATTGTACCTGCATCTCCTGTGTCTCCGGCATTGGCAGGTGGATTCTTTACCACTAGCGCTACCTTTTGGCCAATGCATTGTGCTAATTTGTTACCATAGCAGTAGGAAACTGAGACACTAGTAACAATAGAGTAAATTTATGTCTGAATTGAATTGGATGAGTTCACCTAGGGGTAGGGACTGACTCAAGCTACCCAAATTCACAAAAGTCTATGAACCCAAACAGACACTAATTTTATTAATTATCAACATTATTTTATCCAGAGTACCCCATTTTTAGGATCAGGATACCTAAGAATGAAAATGATATTTGCTTAGTAGTATAAAAATCAGAGTAGAGGAGATTATATTCTCTTTTCAGATATTTTTATCAAATATAAATTATCCCTGGCGTGTTACTAGATGCTCCTGCTGCTCAATCTGAAGTACAGATTCTCTCTCATAGGAAGGTCTTTAATCAGTAGATAGTTTTCCCTTATTATTTGCTCTAACAAGTCATAAAAACATCTTTCATTTTGTATCAGTTAGGGCACACCTAACCACATTTTCCTGATAGACAAGATCAGTTGGAAGCCTCATAATTAGCACACATCTTGTATTAATTAATTATATCTTAAATTGATATCTTTGAATATCTTAGAAGGGTAGAAAAAAACTATAGTTTCACTAATAACATTCAGAAGTCATCTCCAAGTGAGTTATTTCCTGTAAGCATTCCATACTTGATGGATGTCATATATTTCTGTTAAATTCCATTCCTGAGAACAATATTTTCTGACATTCTCCTGAAATCCTTGAGCTATGCCCTACTTGCTTCCTGCAGACTCCTTGTCTTTTACATCTCAAAAGTTCGGTTTTGAGATGTAAAAGAAATCCATGTGTATTCACTTTTTTCAATCAGAAACTGCAGAGTCACTCTTGACTCATTACTGTCTTTAAGGTCTTATCTCTAATTGGTCATCAAGTTCCGTCATGTTTTTTTCTTCCAAAATGTCTCTGGGTTTATTCCCTCACTGGGTCAGCCCTCCAACTCCCGCACTATCCGAAAATCATATTGGATCTCCCTGCCACCAAGTAATATTGAATTCAACCAGTGAATGCCAGGATGGACTTCAGAAGCAGCCTCTCTGTCTACTGACTTTTGCCTGGCCCCCAGACCTAGGCACTTACACCTCTATCCATGACCCTTGAAAAGCTGACACGGATTTCTATGCCAAATCCAGTGTATCCAACTGGCTTACAATCTGTTCTCCACCTAAAACATTTTATTTTTCACTATTTATTTAATAATTATGCTGATTGGGTTGATATCCTACAGATCCCATCTAACAAGACCTTCCAAAAAGTCGCTGTATTGGATCTCACTTCTAGACCCACTCAGGTCTAACAGGAGGAGATACCCATGGGTTATGACTCTTATCTAATGTGGAGAACCACAGCAAGATTCCAGGCTGGCTCTGTCACCACCTTCCTAAGCCTCCCTGTAAAGCAGGGACAACCGTAACATTTATTTCCCTGGGTTGGAAGGGTTAAATGTGAGTGTTATTGTCATTGTGTGAAGTCCAGTGATCTTTTAACTCAGTCTTGTGGATTATCAAATAGAGAAACAGGCAGCAATGAAACTTCTCAGGACTCTCAAATTTACCCAAGCAACTGAGGCAAAGGGCCTTTCAGACTCAGGAAACATTGATTCCTTACTGATTACCCTAGCATACATGCTAAGTCGCTTCAGTCATGTCTGACTCTGTGTGACCCTATGGACAGCAGCCCACCCTAGAGCCAATGAGATGTCTTGTTCTGCCACCCATGTGGTGGTAGCATAAACAGAAGCAAAGGATGGGTGGTTATTCTGTGAGCTGAATGAGAGCAAACAAGACCAGCCAGTGATTTCCATACCAGCAAATTCTTGGAGCACAAAAGGGTCATTTTGATGACAAAATACAAGTCTCTTCAGTGGTAATCTCTGCAGTGGGTTACCACATAGTACAAAAGAAAGATTATTTTATTCTAAAGTCTGAGCAGTTGATTCTGTCACTAACTGAGCTTTGACCTCAGTTTCAAGATCTGTGCATAAGCGATAGGACCTAAGACCCTCCACCCAACACATTCGTCTATTTTATCTTCTCCAGGTTTCCAGTGCTGCAAGAACCATGAGAGAGAAAAAGAAAAGGAATAAGGGAGGCAAGGAGAGAAGGGAAGGGAGAGAGTTTAGCTTAGAGTTGAAAACTGTACAAAACTGAAGGATAAATCTTATTTAATTAGTATGGAGAATAAAGATAGTAAGGATAATAAAGATAGTAACCAACTTATCTAAGAGCTGATCTAGGTCTACCTGGTTATCTTAGAGCTGCTCTAAGTCAACACTACCAGCCATGATGTCTATCTTCCATGACCACCAGCCTCATAGATCAGAAACTCTGCACTCAGGGTTGCATCATAAAAAGGACTAGCTCTAGAAAGTTCCAAGCTCTAGGATGTCTTTCAAATGCCAAGACACCAAATTTCAGGCAGGCATCCTGGCTCACTCCAACTTTGGGCCAGTCTGCCTACTTGAAATGAGAGGCTATAAGCCAAAGCCTCCCAGAATGCCTAGAGGCTAGAATACCTACCAAATTACAGGAAGTGCTCAGGTTGAAGGTTTGCTTCCTGTCCAGACTGTGTTCTTCCCTTCAGTGTCCACTTTCTTCCCTTGTTGACAAGATGTACTTGATGACATAAGAATCCTTGGAACCCATTTTTTAAAGTTTAAGGTAGAAACTAGCCTTCCTGACCTCCAGAACTCTGGTCTCCCCAGGAGAAGATACAGACAGCCAAAGGAACTGACAGCCCATGTGAGCTCAGAGAATGGGAGCCATGGGCAGGAAGAAGTGAAGGGTTCATGACAGGCCTTCATCTTTAATGTTATCATTGAGGCTAATGAAAAGCATCAGGACATTATTACAATGAAATTCATCCTGAATCAAGCTGGTACGGATGTCAGGGAATATGTTGGGCCGTATTTAAGCAAGGAGAAACTGTGTGCCTGCCATAAGTTATGATAGAAACAAAAGCTGAGACAATCAAAGCTGGATGCCTAACTCCCAGGGCTAAAAAGAATTTTTTTTTTGTCTATCCTGTTCCTAGGTCTGCTGTTTCAAATTATCACAAACTCAGAATTTTAAAACAACATGCATTTATTCTGTTACAGTTCTGGAGGTGAGAAGTCCAAGATCAATTTCACTGGGTCAGAGCCCAGACCTCAGAAAGCAAGTGCCCCTTTCAGAAGGTCTAGGGGAGAAACTGGGCCCCGGGCTTTTCCAGTTTCTAGAGCGTCATTCCTTGACTAAACCTCCTTCCTCCAGCATCTTAGTGTCTTACTTAGCTCCTTAACTTATTCTGTCTCAAATCGTTCTTTGCCTCCCTCTTACGTAAGGATGCTTGTGAATACATTTAAGGTTCACCCTTTCAGTCTCAAGATCCTTAATCATGTCTGCAAAGTCCCTTTTGCCATATGAGGTAACATTCATAGATTCCAAGGGTTAGGATGTGGGTCTCTTTTGGAGGCCTCATTCAACCTATTACAAGTGCCCTTGACTTTGTCAGATATGGAAGTGGGAGGAGGATTCAAGGAAGCAAGAAAAAGTGACAAATCTGACACCTCCCAAAGTAAAATTAACCTGAGCGCTCAGCAGTGTGACTCAAGGTCAGGAAGTCAGCAGACACAATCTCTCGTAACATCTCCAAAGGTTATTCCAGTAGGAGCAAGACTCAGATGGAGACCCAGCATGTCCTGTTGGCAGACAGACACATTCTTTGAGCCATGACCTCAAGCATGTGGTGGTAAAATGTTGCTGCTGCCAGCCATGTGTTACTCCGGGACTGGTAACCTCCGGAAGAGAGGATTTTGATCCGGGCTCAGAGACGAGGCTTGGCTACTTGGAGCCTTTTGTGTAGCAAAGTTCTATTAAAGTATAACAGAGAGAGGGAAAGCTTCTGACATAGACATCAGAAAGGGACAGAAAGAGTGTCCCTTGCTAGTTTTTAGCAAGGCATTTTATGTCTATTTGGTGAGCTTCTAATCAGATAAAACAAACACCTCAAGGCTGAGGGGGTTTCACCAGGCCCCTCTCCCACAATATGCACTTATGAGGTAGGATGGCACAAGGTATGTCATCCCTGGCCATAAAACAATTGACATGAATACTGGTTTGTTGAGCCATTATCAGCCCAAGGCTTGAGAAAAGAAAAAAATGGTGAGTCTTAGGCAGAACTGGTTTCATCAACAGAGAAGGGAGGGAAAAAAAAGTCTGCCACTTGCAGTGTATTTCCTCCTGACACTAGGGGACCTCTGCCTCCCTACCTGTTATCCTCTCAGTGGTCCCCTGAAGGTCTCTGCCCGGGACCTCTCACCTTTACTTTATAAGGGTTTATGACCTTCCTGGAAGACTCTGGCTAGATTTTCAAGCCCATCCTAAGCCCATTGACAATTTCAGCACCTGCCCTAGAGAGTGGGAAAGAACAAGCTTGGTGTAACTGATGCTGGACCCTCCACTCCTGCATCCAGTTTTGAGCCAATGTCTCAGGAACAACCAAGGCCAAATAACAGAGTGACAAGTGGTTTCAGAGGCTTCATGAGATTCTAAAATAAGTGGGCACTATCTCAGTGCTGGGGCCATGAAGATGACCCTCTGGAAAGTGTGTCTGGGAATCCTGTGCTTCCCAGGGTAACTTCAGACCCTATCTGGGCTGGAAAGACCTCAATATGGGATCTTGGAGCCTGCAGAGCCATTTGTCTGAGCTAGTGCACCTTCTAGTAGAAAGCCTTAGTTATAAGACCCCAGGGCTCATTCCTAGAAACAGACAGAACAGAAACAAAGGAAGGCAAACCTCTAAGCCTTAGGTCCCAGACTAAGATGTCTTCCTCTTATGTAACAGATTCCATCCCAATGAATCTGCACATTAGAGATCTATACCCTCTGTATTCACCCTGCCCAATATCCATTTCCCTTCCAAGCTTCAGGGAGCCTTAGAAATACCAGAGTTCATGGGTTGCCTTGTCCATTCTTCCTCTATACAAAGAAAGATGACCTGCACATCAGTGAGCCATGGCCCCCTTTCTACTCCTAAAGGCCCTCTTTTAATTCCCTTTATCCTTCCCAGTTGAACCCCCTCACTCCTGAATGTCCAATATTCTGGGTCTTGGACTTGTATTTAAATCAAGTCTTTTGACTGTCTTATTGGGTCCAGCATTTTAATTGCTTTCTTTTCCAATTATTTGATGTCTTCTTTTTATTTAATGACTTGCAAGAGCTCCCGTGGCACCCAGATTATATAAGTGCCAGGGCTGGGATAAATGATGTCAGCAGCTTTACAGCCTGGAAGGAAAACATTTAAAGAGAATTTAATTTCATTCTACTTTCCTTTTAGCACGCAAAGACCAGAGGAAAATGATGTGAGAGTTTTCTGTTTTTTTTTTTTTTTCCTTTCTGAAATAGGGGGGAATTTGCAAGAGGAAAAGCTTTCTTCTAATACCAGTTTATTACTATTTTTTTAAAGGCACTCCAAATATGAAGTGAATTGGCATAGCCATTTCTTTATCGTTCTTAATATGAACAATCCACTATAATTGCCTTTAAATGCATCTCTGGGGCTTCAGCTATTTTTAATTAGTGTGGTTTTAAGTTTTTGTTTTTTCTTTTCTTTTCTTTTTTTTTTTTTTTTTACTGTTATCACTCTAGTTGATTTGTTTTCAATCTTCACACTCCATCAGTTTCTATCTCCTCACCTAAGTCTTCTGTATCTCCCATCATATTCACCCAGGGTTTTATGGAAACTGGTAAAATTCTGAATTATCTCTGTCTATAGGGATAAATGTCTGTGATTCTTTCTCGGTGCCTCTCATCACCCTCTCACGCTCATGCTTAGAAACGGAATTGAAAGTTTATGAGGATATGTTCCCTCTGTAATGAGGAAAAACCCAAAAAGTTGTGTCGTAAAAAATGACTCATAAAATTCAAGGTGGGAGACTGTACATTTTAATGTTTCTCCAATTCTATAGGGAAGAAAACTGAGGTCCAAGCTGGCTGAAGTCACAGCCTCAGTTAAAGACCAAGCTGGCCTCCAGGCTGGTGCTTGCACCAGGCCACCCACCTGCTCTGAACCGGTCTCTGAAGGATGCAACAAGGTAGCAATTATGGGACCTGTTCTTCAGTTCCATCACTTCCCCAACTCCCACCCCCTCTCCCCAGGAGAGCTGGGTGGTGCTCCAGCATCTCTCTGCCCAGGCACTGTGGTCATGTGCTGGAGTTGAAAGGCCCTAGGCTGAAAGTCAAAACACCCCAGCTCTAGTCACCTTTGACACTAATCAATCCTATATGATTGAATGAGTCATTAAAGTTTCCAAATTTCCATTGTCTCCCCATAAATGGAAATAATATCTACCTGACCTACAGCTGCTGCTGCTGCGGCTAAGTCGCTTCAGTCGTGTCCGACTCTGTGCGACCCCATAGACGGCAGCCCACCGGGCTCACCTGTCACTGGGATTCTCCAGGCAAGAACGCTGGAGTGGGCACAGGATGATGATTAATAACTTTCCCATTTTTTTAAATTTCTTTGCTTCCAGCGCACCTTTCTTTGCTGGTCCAGTCCATTCAATCTCCTCTCTGATGCTATTCTCTTCTACTGCCTCCCACGCGGGGCTCCCCTCAGGGGAGACACCTATGGTTCTGGGAATTCCTTTTCTACTCTTGTTCAGCCCTGTTATGTGGCCTGACATTACCTTGCCCTTGGGGTCCATGGCATGTCCATGGTTCCAAAGCATACATTCCTATTCATATTCAAGCAATTATGAAATGGGTTTCTTATACTTGCCTACAGATGGGTCTGAGACACAGATCAATGTGCTTAGTATCTGCTTTTCCTCTGACTGAATTATTTTCCAACCCTTTTCGTCTTCTAGCCCTCCTCGGGACCTAGCTCAGGCATGGCCTCACTGCAGACACATTCACTTACTCCAGCCTATGAACTGCAACTGCATTTGCTGTCATACTTAATCATGACTTTGTTTACAAGATAGATTTTCCCAAAAGACTATGAGCTCCTTTAGGGCAGAAATGAGGCCATAATTACTGTTCCAGCACTAGAGAAGAGCTCCACACATAGGAGCCACTCAGTACATTTATCTTGAGTGAATGAACTGATACTTATAGAAGTGCTCAGAAAACTATTAAGGGCAACACACCATTAGATGCAATTTTTTAAAGAAAGAAATAATCTTCATGTATAAAACAAAGATCTTATTCTCTACTCACTAGATGATTCCTTCTCTCCTAAAATTCAGATTAATGCTTTGTCCTGAATATAAATGTATTGTCGATATTATCAAGTTATAAGCTTTCCATAAAAATTAAGACAAACACAAGGGAAAACCAGATACTGAAGTTGCTACCAATTTAGAGAAACAGAAGGCTATATGATAATGGGTCAACCTTCCAAATGGCTCTCCACCTTTTATTTAAAGTCACTTTAAGGTTGAATTGTCAAAAAACATTTCCACCATCTATTTTAACATTTTGTTTTTGTTCTGGGGCTGCAGAGTATAGCAAAACCTCTTTGTTTTGACTCCTGCAAATACATTTTAGTTTCTGAAAGACATGGAACAATATTTACACCCCATCTCAAAAGAGAATTCATTTTCCCCCCATCCATCTCAGGGAAAGACTCGACTCACTGCATCAACTATGAAGAAACAACAACTCAAACTGTTGCTTGAGGGCCAAGGAAAATCTAGATCAGAGTAATATACCTTAAAGCTGATCCATTGTCCTTGGGATTTCTCTGGTGGTCCAGAATCTGCCTTACAATGTAGGGGCTGCATGTTCAAGTCCTGGTTGGAGAACTAAGATCCCACATGCCTCAGAGCAGAGCAACTAAGCCCTCCCACTGCAACCAGAGAGAGCAGTCTCTGTGCCACAGTGAGAGGTCCCGTGTGCCACAACCAAGACCCCTCTAAGCCAAATAAAGAAATAATTTTCTAATGTCTTGAAATGCTCCCTGCATTTTCCCACTCTGCATTTTTGCTTTTGTCCCCTCAGTATGGAGTAACAGTCACACGCATCAGCTCTCCACCAACTGTAAAAGCTCAGCTCTTCCAGTTCCCTGCATGGGAACGTTTTTTTCTCTTGGCTGCTCTTGGGCAACAACTGCCTCACACCTTACCTGTAGAACTTCCTACACTCACCCTTGAACTTGTCAACCTTCCACTCTGTACTGGGCTCCTCAAGATCAAGGTCTGAGTCTCTGAATACCCAGAGTATCTGGTTGGTGCCTCAGCACTCAGCTGTATTTCTTGTAACTAAATAAATGGAAAATGGTATTCACCAGTCCTTCTTAAAGACTGCATGACCCTGCACTGATTTTAATACTAAGCCCAGCTAGAATTGGGAAATCCAGTAACCCTGTTCTACGCCTTGTTTCTTAGGTTAGCAGAAGCTGACCACACAAACTTCCTAAGCTCCACTTCCTAACTCTACCTCTCCAAGCACCAAATTGTCTTAAATTCTACCATTAACTTATGTGATGGTTAGATAGCACCACTGACTCAATGGACATGAATTTGAAGAAACCCCAGGAGAGAGTGGAGGACAGAGGAGCCTGGTGTGCTGCAGTCCATGGAGTTGCAAAGCGATTGAACAACAGCAGCTTATGCCCAGTTGATACTTACAAGTGTCTTGGGGAAGATGATATAGGGGACCCTGGTAAGAAAATCATGAGAGCTTAGTTTTACCCTGAATGTAACATTGAATATAATATTCTTCCTACCTAATCCTCACCTTTGTCATCTATAAAAAAAAAAAAAAGGAGTTCTTAGTATTTGAGAAAATATTTTCCTATGGTTTGGTGACAGTAATGCAATTTTAAAAAGCCAGCACAAATTAGCTTTCAACTAACACATAATCAGTATAGCCAAGGTACCATGAAGCAGAATCCACCAAAAAAGAAAGTTGGTAGATTTAACCCTTTTCTTAGAAATCTTTCTTTCTTAAAACTTTAGAATATCTTTGTTTTTAATTCTCAGGAGACAAAAACAAAAGATAGAACACATACTCAAAGGTGTGCAGAAATGGGTGAAAGAGAATTGAAATATGTGTCATTTGCAAAATAACAGAATTGGGGATGGCTAGGAGGGAGAAGAGAACGTGTGGGGGCAGTCAGGGGCCAAAGCATGGGTGCTCTCCACAAGTATCTGGAGAATTTCCCTGGAGGAGCAACTGAACTTTGTCCAGCTGCAAAGTACCTCAGGAGGAAATGAGTCCTCCACCACTAGAGAAATTTAAGTCTGGGTGACACCTGGGTAAGGATATGCTAGAGCAAGTCCAGGAATCAAATGAGGGATTAGAACACAGTCTCAAGGACAGGTTCAAGTTCTGAGCCATGGGTTAGTGTATAGCCAGGAAATACTATGATTCTTTCTCTTAGGTCCAACCATATGTTGCTCAGGCCTGGATCAGGAGGGTGTTGGTGAACCTCTGAGTGGGGGAGCTGGACAGAGCTGTTACAGTAATGAAATTCGCCAGATACAAATTTACCAGATTCCTAAAGAGGCTTAGAGCAGGTTAAACAGCTTTAGGCCATAATGCCCCTGGCCTGGCCCCAGTGAGCAATTGATTTTCTTTGTGATTTGATCCACCCAGGCAGATAAAGCCTTTGCCAGTTAACCCCCAGGTTAGTCTTTTTTTTTTTTTTTTTTTCTGATTGCCTTTCTTTTATTTATTTGTTTTTTTGGAGTTTTTAAAAATTAATTTTATTAGAGTATAGTTGCTTTACAATGTTGTGTTAGTTTCTACTGTACAGCAAAGTGAATCAGCCACACCTCCTTTTTGAAATTCCTCCCCATTATGGTCCACCACAGTGTCTTAAGTAACTTGAGTTCCCTGTGCCATGCAGTATGGGATAAAGAAAAGGTGGTACATATATGTAATGAAATATTACTCAGCCCCCAGGTTAGTCTTGATTCAGCTCCTGCTGGATAGAGATTGAAATAGCACATTTCAGGTTTTCAAACTAGTGTCTGATTGGTTCAGCTCCCAGTCTGCCTTAGAACCACATGATGGGAACTTATGCTAACTGGGATAAAGGGAATTTAGAAATACCTGCTGAGATTCAGAGTATTCTCTTTATAGACCATTTCCAAAGAAGCAATTTTAGTGAGGCCAAATCTTGATGAGATGAGTAAGGACAGAGAGGCAATAAGTAGATGGACTTAATTATATGGATTTTCAAGTGTAGCAAGTTACAATGCAAAAGTTGCCTGGAAACATGGAAGGAATTCCTTTGGCTGACAGAAAGGGACTATGAGATCAGCAGAATTATTTTGATTTTAGATTTCTTCTTTGGTAAAGACAGATCATCCAGTCTCATAGTACTGAGGAAGTTATAAAGACATCGACAGCTTCTCTCCTAAACAAACTTGAAAAATCAAATGTTTATCAATAAAGAAAAACATAAATAATTTGGATATATTTGCATAATGAAATATTACACAGAACTTAAAATGACTGAAACATATAAAAGATTATAACTAAGCTACAATGTATAAAGACTGTTAAAGTACAAAGCAATACAATGTATTATTTATGATCATGGAAACAGCAGCCCATTCAAGTATTCTTGCCTGGATAATCCCATGGACATAGGAGGCTGGTGGGCTATAGTCCAGGGGGTCCCAAGGAGTTGAACACAACTGAGCAACTGAACACACATACGCATACATAATAAAAGTATATAATCATGGACAGGAAGAATACACATTAAATTCGTAAGAGTACTTGGCTCTAACAGAAGAGAAAGGAATGAGAACATACCAGATGATATCAAGAGAGACTTCCACTTTATTTGTGAATTTATTTGGGAAATATTTTGATATGAAATATAAAAATTTGAAAATTAAACATCATATTCACCATGGTGACTTTCTTGTTATCACCCAAGCTTCATATTTTTTCCTTTATTGTCACAAAACAATGATCCTCAAAATGTAGTGTGCATCAGAATCTCTTATCCCAGATGACCCCAGAAACAGTCCTAAGTTTCACTGTGATTGGTCATGTTCCCAAGTCATCAACCCATCGCTATGACCAGGGGAGGATATATTCTGAATGGCTTAATCCATTCTAGTCTCCATCTTGGACTAGAAGTGGAGTCATTCCCATTTCCACATGGCTGAGCATGCACAGAAGATGGATTACAAAAAGTAGCTCAGGGTGCTGCTCTCCAAGAGAAGAATGAGTGTTCAAGAAGACTGAGGAGGAAGAAGAAGGCAGCAGCAACAACACCAGAAATCTGTCCATTGAAACCATCCACAATAGGAGATCCATGAATAAGCGCTTTCATAAATCATATAAGAAAAAGAGCATGAGAGCCAGGAGGTTACAGAAGATTTCTTAAAGGCTATGGAACTTGAGTGCTCTTACTTATGAGTACATCATGCTAACACATATATAATAACAAGTAAAAAGGAGGAGGACGAAGATGTTGATGATTAGTTAGTTTGGTAAAATCATCACCTTGCATCCTTGTGTTTGGGGACATTGTAGATTTAAAAATGAGGGAGAAAGATCTAGGAAGAAAGTCCTAGTTAAATTCATAAATCTTGAGTCTCATAATATGCCTTTTGTAGTCAAATAAATCCTTACCAGGGGATAGCAATTCTAGGGTAGCTTAATGTTTTTTTTTATAGAGTGTGCCATTTGACCTTAATGTAGCACTGGAAATGAAAATGTACTTTTACACATTTTTTTATACAGGAAAGATAGAATTAAATAGCCATTAACTGTGAGCACATTATCTTTCTTAACTATTTTAACCTTATTTTAAAAGCTTGAATTTCTTTGAAATAGTTTTAATTGTAATGAACTATTTAATCTCTAGATAACAATTTCACCATCTTAATGGGCCATATTCCAGAGACATGTGAAGCTAATAGGAGAGAGGTGGCCACCTACATGACCTAGAATATTTATCTGAGACCCTGAGGAATGTATCAGCTTCAGTGATATAAAAGGCTACTTTGTAACAGCTTGTCTCATTTATAAGTCTCAATGAAAATTTTCAGGTCTCTATATCCCAGATTCAGGCTGGCTTTTCACAGGATATACCTGCAAGTTCAGAGGAAAGAATATATAAGCACTATCCAGGGTTAAGTGAGGCAGATGTCATGACCTGTAGACTAAAGAAGGACTGATGGATTTGTAATTACTTCAAGCAAAAAATGCCCACAGCCTGGGTAGTACAAAAATTTGTGTGTGTGAGACTGAGTAGAAAAAAGATGTGCTTAAAGCCTAAAGCTATTAATTTATTTGTTTGTTTATTCATTCCTTTAGCAAAACTATGATATGGAACATGTGGAAAAACAGATTATAAAGAGTTCCTCGGAAATAGTGTTCCTAATGAAGTAGCAGAATGAAACCCCAATCCCAGAGCCTAAATCCATTTTCCCTCTGACAATCAGTTCAGTTCAGTTCAGTTGCTCAGTCGTGTCCAACTTTTTGTGACCCCATAAGCTGCAGCACACCAGGCCTCCCTATCCAACACCAACTCCTGTAGCCCACCCAAACTCATGTCCATCGAGTCGGTGATGCCATCCAATCATCTCATCCTCTGTCATCCTCTTTGCCTCCTGCTCTCAATCTTACTGAGCATCAGGATCTTTTCAAATGAATCAGCTCTTCACATCAGGTGGCCAAAGTATTGGAGTTTCAGCTTCAACCTCAGACCCTCCAATGAACACCCAGGACTGATCTCCTTTAGGATGGACTGATTGGCTCTCTTTGCAGTCCAAGGGATTCTCAAGAGTCTTCTCTAACACAATTCAAAAGCAGCAATACTTCTGCACTCAGCTTTCTTTATAGTTCAAATCTCACATCCATACATGACTACTGGAAAAACCATAGCCTTGACTAGACAGACCTTTGATGGCAAAGTAATGTCTCTCCTTTTTAATATGCTGTCTAGGTTGGTCATAACCTTCTTTCCAAGGAGTAAGCGTCTTTTAATTTCATGGCTACAATCACCATCTACAGTGATTTTGGAGCCCAGAAAAATAAAGTCAGCCACTGTTTCCACTGTTTCCCCATCTATTTGCCATGAAGTGATGGGGCCAGATGCCATGATATTAGTTTTCTGAATGTTGAGCTTTAAGCCAACTTTTTCACTCTCTTTCACTTTCATCAAGAGGTTCTTTAGTTCCTCTTTACTTTCTGCCATAAGGATGGTGTCATCTACATATCTGAGGTTATTGATATTTCTCCCCGCAATCTTGATTCCAGCTTGTGCTTCCTCCAGCCCTCATGATGTACTCTGATGTACTTCTTCATGATGTACTCTACATATAAGTTAAATAAGCAGGGTGACAATATACAACCTTGACATACTCCTTTTCCTATTTGGAAGGAGTCTGTTGTTCCACGTCCAGTTCTAGCTATTGCTTCCTGACCTGCATACATATTTTTCAAGAGGCAGGTCAGGTGGTCTGGTATTCCCATCTCTTTCAGAATTTGCCACAGTTTATTGTGATCCACACAGTCAAAGGCTTTGGCATAGTCCATAAAGCAGAAATAGACATTTTTTCTGGAACTCTTTTCCTTTTTCAATGATCCAGCGAATGTTGGCAATTTGATCTCTGATTCCTCTGCCTTTTCTGAAACCAGCTTGAACATCTGGAATTTCACGATTCACATATTGCTGAAGCCTGGCTTGGAGAATTTTGAGCATTACTTTCTAGTGTGTGCTGCTGCTGCTGCTGCTGCTAAGTCGTTTCAGTTGCTTCCAACGCTGTGCGATCCCATAGACAGCAGCCCACCAGGCTCCCCTATCCCTGGGATTCTCCAGGCAAGAACACTGAAGTGGGTTGCAGTTTCCTCCTCTAATGCATGAAAGAGAAAAGTGAAAGTGAAGTCACTCAGTCATGTCCGACTAGCGTGTGAGATGAGTGCAATTGTGTGGTAGTTTGAGCATTCTTTGGCATTGCCTTTCTTTGAGATTGGAATGAAAACTGACCTTTTCCAGTCCTGTGGCCACTGCTGCATTTTCCAAATTTGCTGGCTTATTGAGTGCAGCACTTTCACAGCAATATCTTTTAGGATTTGAAATAGCTCAACTGGAATTCCATCACTTCCACTAGCTTTGTTCATAGTGATGCTTCCTAAGGCCCACTTGACTTCACATTCCAGGATGTCTGGCTCTAGGTGAGTGATCACATCATTGTGATTAATTGGGTAGTGGAGATTTTTTTTGTACAGTTCTTCTGTGTATTCTTGCCACCTCTTCTTAATATATTTTGCTTCTGTCAGGTCCATACCATTTCTGTCTTTTATTGAGTCCATCTTTGCATGAAATGTCCCCTTGGTATTTCTAATTTTCTTGAAGAGATCTCTAGTTTTTCACAATCTATTGTTTTCCTCTATTTCTTTGCATTGATCCCTGAGAAAGACTTTCTTATCTCTCCTTGCTATTCTTTGGAACTCTGCATTCAAATGGGTATATCTTTCCTTTGCTCCTTTACTTTTCGCTTCTCTTCTTTTCTCAGCTATTTGTAAGGCCTCCTTAGAAGGCCATTTTACTTTTTTGCATTTCTTTTTCCTGGGGATAGTCTTGATCCCTGGCTCCTGTACAATGTCATGAACCTCTGTCCATAGTTCATCAGGCACTCTGTCATAGAGTAGTAATGCCCATTTGTGTATGTATAGAAGGGCAAATTAAGATGATCTGAAACTGGTCTGCTCTTAATTTGCCTGGCAAGTTACAGGTTCCCTTTAATTCACTTCTTTCCCCTATAATACTCTGGGAAGAGCCCTGAATTAGAAATCATACACCTATTTCCAGCTCCATCATTCACCAGTTAGCGATATCTTGGCCAAGCTATATAATCTCTCTTTTCCTCAGGCTCTTCATATACAAAAGAAGGATATAAACACTTTTCAAGCTAACCTAGATTATATTGCAGAAGTATGTATTATATCATTATATACCTATAATTTATTCATTCCACCAAGAGTAAAATCACTTTGACTTTCAAACCATAATTTAAAACTAATGAGGAGAATAATTTAAAGAGAAAAAAGCAAGGGAGCTACTGGCACCTCTTTTTGTCCCTAACACTTTGGATGATTTGTGCATGCTCAGTCATGTCCAACTCTTTGCAACCCCATGGACTGTGGTCCACCATGCTTCTTGGTCCATGGGACTTTCCAGGCAAGAATACTGTAGTGGGTTGCCATTTCCTTTTCCAGGGGCTCTTCCCGACCTAGGAATTGAATCTGGTTTCCCACATTGCAGGCAGATTCTTTATTGTCTGAGCCACCAGGGAAGCCCAAAAGTCTAGACAAACCTCCATTATAGCATTTGCTCATTTTTAAGGAATATGTCTTACCTCCTAGACTCGGTTCCCTGAAAGCATACCATACACACTTTTTTCGCAGTGTCCAGCAAGTCCTTGACCCTGAGGCACATTCTAGGTAACAAGAAACTGAACACTTGGAATTAAGGCACTCATTCTCACTTACTGCAGAAGCAGAGGAGGTCACTGAAGTGTCTCCTCCTGGGTCCCATGGATGTATCATAACGTCTTTGAAGACCGCCTTCCCAGGCAAAGCCCTGTCTCCTGGCTATGAGTTCATCTACCACCTGCTGGGGAAGGACCTAGTCTGTCTAAGTCATTTGCTTCTTGAGTCTGTCTTTGCTTCTTGGGTCTAACTGTCTCCCTTGAATTTCCTTTTTCTTCATCCTTATCTTTTCCATTTCTTCGTAACATTTTGTCTATACCTATGGGAAGCTATTTTGTATCGACTGTCTTACTTTTTCTCAAATGCAGACCAGTTGTTTAGAAGAAGGTGAAGAAATTCCAGGGACAAATCAACATTCACTTATGGAACACAACAATTAATGGGACTAATGGAACACAACAATTATCTAAAAGGTCAGATTCTTTGAGGGACAGTGTAGGAAAATCATCAAAATAACCCTGAGGTACAAGAGGGGGAACTTTGACTTTGTTCAAACTCTACTTACTGCATATCCTGGGAAGTATCTCCAAATGTCAGCCTCCAGTAAAATGAGTGCTGAGGAAGAGATGGTCTCGGGGCTCTTTTTATGTCTACTATTCAGAATTAAAGGTATATTTTTGTGTCATCATAAAACAGAATTATCTCTATACTGGAGAATAGTTTGAGCCAAGGCCAAAAACTGGTCCTGTATTAGGATCAAGTGTGAATTTGCATAATTTTAAAATAAGCAGATGTTATAAAAGTGCTAATGAATCTGATTCTCTATAACTGTGAGTCCATAGCTGGTGGACAGTTATGCAGGCCCTATTTGGGGAAATCTTTAAAATTTCCTCAAATACTGGACTAATTTCAGCATGCAAAATGAGTGAGTCTGCTAGTCATATACTTCAGTGGTTATTAAAATTATAGCCATGTGCTGTGTCTTTCTGGAGTCACACCAGCATCATATAGAGTAACCACTAATGCCATTTTCCTGTGCTATTCTTAAGAAAAAATGTTATTGCCTAGGAATAGAGATTTGTTTCACATGAGACAAGCTCATGGATCATTCATTTATTCTTCAGTGAACACTAAGAACCTGCTATGTGCAATGCCTGAGGTACTGATTTCACCTTACATATGACTCTGACATATATTTAGTCATTGGATGTTCATACACAAATGCTTTATAACATATACCCATGTAACTATTAATATAATGAATAGGTTAAAGTGATAAGTAAGTACCTTGGAAGAGATGCAGATTAATAGTCAGAGAAGGGAAATGTCTCAATTGATGGCTCAAAACAAGACTTTTATAGCACATATAAAACAAGCCTTAAAGGCTGGATTAGATTCAAGCCTGCAAAAATGACAGGAAATAGCAAAAGCAAAGGAAGAGAGGCTAGAAAACACAATGCACATGATAATAAAAACACCACCAATTGTGACATCTAACTTTCCAAGCATTTACTACATGCTAAGAATTATAACACATGGTCTTGCTGAATCCTCATGACTCTAAGGGATTGGTTTTATTAGTATTCCTGTTTTCAAATGGGGAAACTTGAAGCCCAGAAAACAAGAGCACCTAGCCCAAGTTCTCCTATTAAAAGAAATAGTAGATTAGGACTTCTGAAGCCTGTGGTTGTGTTAAGAGGAAGAAAAATATAATCTAAAAGATTCATTGCTGTTAGATGATAAACCAGCTAGAATATTAGACTCTTTCAGTGAGTAAAACTTAAGAGGAACACAAATGAACTAAATGAGAAGTAAAATGTAAGCCTTCTATATATTTACAAACAAACTATGCTCCATATCTTGATTAAAATTACCAAAAATCAGTACTCCCTTAACTCTTTGGTCAATATCAAAGCACAAAAAGGTAGGCACATCAGGAAGGGATATGAGTACCTTTGCCAGTATGACCTCCTACTCAAAAAAAAAAAGAATTTGTTTATTTATTTGGCTGTGGCATGTGGGGTCTTCACTGTGTCATGTGAGATCTTTCATTGCAATGCATGGCCTCTCTAGCTATAGCACACTAGCCCAGTTGTTTCAGGGAATATGGGATCCTAGTTCCCAACCCAAGGATCAAATCCATGCCTCCCACACCAACAAGATGGATTCTCAACCACTGGAACACCAGGGAAATACCTATGACTTTCTGCTTTTGCAGGTGACAAAACTGAAACTGAGAACTCTGAACTCTGATTAAATGCTAATTAAATTTAATCTTTAAATAAAGAATAAATATAAATATGTTGGCACATAGCTATATAATTATTGCCAATTATTTCCATACTACTGTTGGGAACAGACAAGTAAAGATGATACTAAAAACTTAAAATCTCCTGGCACTCATAGAATCTATGCGCTGCTCAGAAAACAATTAAGTTGTGTTCTCTTCTTGGCTTTAATCATAGTAATGTGATTATATCACTCTACTGAGTTGTGAACCATGAACTTCCAGGTGTTCAAGGTGGATTTAGAAAAGGCAGAAGAAACAGAGATCAAATTGCCAACATCTATCGGATCATTGGAAAAGGAAGAGAGTTTGAGAAAAACATCTACTTTTGCTTTATTGACTACACCAAACCCTTTGACTGTGTGGATCACAACAAGCTGTGGGAAATTCCTCAAGAGATGGGAATACCAGACCACCTGACCTGCCTCCTAAGAAATGTGTATGCAGGTCAAGAAGCAACAGTTAGAACTGGACATGGAACAACAGACTGGTTCCAAATTGGGAAAGGAGTACGTTAAGGCTGTATGTTGTCAGCCTGCTTATTTAACTTATATGCAGAATACATGTGAAATGCCAGGCTGGATGAAGCACAAGCTGGAATCAAGATTGCTAGCAGAAATATCAATAACCTCAGATATGCAGATGACACCACCCTTATGGCAGAAAGCAAAGAAAAACTAAAGAGCCTCTTGATGAAAGTGAAAGAGGAGAGTGAAAAAGTTGGCTTATAACTCAGCCTTCAGAAAACTAAGATCATGGCATCTGGTCCCATCACTTCATAGGAAATAGATGGGGAAACAATGGAAAGAGTGAGAGACTTCATTTTCTTGGACTGCAAAATCACTGGAAATGGTGGCTTCAGCCATGAAATTAAAAGACACTTGCTCTTTGGAAGGAAAGTTATGACCAACCTAGACAGCATATTAAAAAGGAGAGACATTTCTTTGCCAACAAAGGTCCATCTAGTCAAAGCTATGGGTTTTCCAGTAGTCATGTATGGATGTGAGAGTTGGACTATAAAGAAAGCTGAGTGCCAAAGAACTGACGCTTTTGAACTGTGATGTTGGAGAAGATTCTTGAGAATCTCTTGGACTGCAAGGAGATTCAATCAATCCTAAATGAAATCAGTCCTGAAAATTCATTGGAAAGACTGATGCTGAAGCTGAAACTCCAATACTTTGGCCACCTGATGGGAAGAACTGACTCATTTGAAAAGACCCTGATGCTGAGAAAGATTGAGGGCAGGAGGTGAAGGGGATGACAGAGGATGAGATAATTGGATGGCATCACCGACACAATGGACATGAGTTTGTAAGCTCTGGGAGTTGGTGATAGACAGGGAAGCCTGGCGTGCTGCAGTCCATGAGGTCACAAAGAGTTGGACATGACTGAGCAACTGAACTGAACTGAACTGAGTTGGTTGGTAACCAAACGTACATAATGTATTTAAATAAGTATACACCTTAATTCCCTCCTCGAGGTCTTGTAAATAAAAGATGCACCAGTACCTGAAAGGATGTTCTGTTTTCACAGAGACTAATAAAGTGGCTTAGATTTCTCTTGTTTGATCAGCTGTTCAGGAATCAATTTCCACTAAGTCATGTTCATTAATACGTTAAAAATATGTACTATCTAACATAAATATTTTCTATAAAATAAGAAATTCCTCTTAGATGTTTATATGCTCCCACTAGTAAGTTTGCACTTCAGAGATTTATATTGATTTTATGCATTTATTGAGCTTCGGTAAATAATCTGCGTGCAATGCAAGAGACCCAACTTCAGTCCCTAGGTCAGGAAGATCCCCTGGAGATGGGAATGGCTATTCACTCTAGTATTCTTGCCTAGATAACTCCATGGATAGAGGAGCCAGGCAAACTACAGTCCATAGGTTGCAAAGAGTCGGACATGACTGAGCAACTATCACACTTTATGTGTTTATATTTTGTTTCTTATTTTAGCAGTTATTTTGAAATAACTGTATTTTGAAATACAGTTGATAGTTGAAACACACATCCCCAAAGGGACACATTTTTAAGGTGTCTGTGAGTTGAATTAGCAATGTTTTTATCTGTCTTGAGCAATACCACTTAGTATGTTGCATGCTCAGTTGCTCAGTCATGTCCAAATACGTGTGGCCCCATGTCCATAGGACTTCCCAAGCAAGAATACGGGAGAGGGTTGTCATTTCCTCCTCCAGGGGATCTTCCCAACCCAGAGATCAAACCTGCATCTCCTGCATTGGCAGGCAGATTCTTTACTACTATGCCACCTGGGAAGCCCCACTTAGTTTGTTATTATAGTGCTGATAATAATAGCTAGCGTATACTGAATATTTTTTAATATCATTTTCATTTTTATTTGACTTTCACTTTGATAACATCAAAAGAATATCTGAGATCTCTCCTCTTATTCTGTGATTATGATATTGTACTCCAATACCTTTAAGAGTATAACATTCACTGAGGTGATCCAGCACGTGTATTTCTTGTAACCCATAGCTCTCATGTTGGAATCTTATAATTAAACTAATATTTCCCTTGAGGAAAAATGTTAGGGGCTTACTTTCAAAACAGAAGCAGCCATTTAACCTTGTTCAGTTACAAAGAGGATTGTCAAAGAAGATTCTAAAGCAACGTTTTTCTCTAGATAAATGTTCACAAACTATAAATACATTTTAAAAGCTCAGAACTTTATTTTATCTATTTAAACCAGCTTCTCTCCTCCAACTTCTAAGTGATTTTTCCCTTTCAATTTTAATATAGTATTTATTTTATATATCAGCCTGGTGGTTAGTTGGATATTTCAGCTTGCCTACCCATTAATACTAATACTCATTTCTACATATAATTTTAAATGTATTTAAAATGTAATGTGTGTTTGTGGCAGCTCCTTCCAATAATTATCACTAGATTAAAATTAGAATGCATAGAATTATTTGAAATTATTTATGTTTAAAATAACCCAAATTATCAGAGTTACCAACTAAAACATAATCTTTATTACCACAGGGAATTTTAAACACTGTATCTGTGAGACTTGGAGCATGTATACCAAATAACCTGACTGAAATCACAAATTAAGTCATATGTCATTGGACAGAAATATTTAAGTCAATAAGAAACCAAAATCTTATTTTTCATAATTTCACCATAATTTTATTTTGTATTTACAGTCTTCAATTTCTAACACGAGGGTCTTACTGAGGATTGGAAGGACTACGGAGGTGAGATAGGGTTTGGAGAAGAGGAATCAACGGTCTTATATGGGCAACAATCATTCATAAAGTTAACAGGATGTGAAAGTCTTCCAGAAGAAATTCTTGCAGCCAGCTTTGCGTTCTCGGGGTGCCATGGCCGGGTTTGAGTTAGCAGATCTCTGCAGCTCCAGCCTCATTTCATCCTGCTCAGCAGCCTGGGACAAATCTTCAGGCTCCAGGGCATCGTTCTCTGTCTGGTTGGGTTCAGAGAGCAGCTCTGCCAAGAAGTACTTGGCCAGTTCCTGTATGGGGTGGAGGAAAGACAGAAAGAGGATGAAAATGAGGATGGTGGAGAAGAAAAAACAGAAAAGCTTGGTTTGAAATACAGGTTTAACCACAACCAAACCCCAATTTTCCCAGCTGCGAACTCTTTGTGACACTTAAAATCAGTGAAGTATGTAAAAAAACCAGGGCTGTTGCTACAACCACCAAGTTACACAAAGAAGCTTTAAAAACTCAAACGTTTCTGCAAGTTTTCTGCTTCTGTAGGTTTAAAACGCACAAAAGGAAGGAAATAGATTGTTAGTTTTGCAAAGGTGAAACATAAGCCAACAGTTTAACTCAATGTCCATATCATGAGCTACAAACTAGAATTGTTCTTACCGTTTTTAGTAAGTCACCTGTTAGGGAATGAGACCTTTCACAACCGTAAGCATGTGTTCCGGCTGTGCAGTGCCCTTTAGCCCCCAGTCCCGCTGCGTGGGAGGGAGGTACTGCCTAGCCGCTTCAGAGGTCCGCGTTTTCAGCACCTGGGTCAGCACCTCCCGCTGTCAGTACCCGGGAGAGATGCCATTATCCCCTGGAGCTCAATTAACCAAGGTCTTGGAATTGTCTTGAATGCCAAAGAACTCACCTGAACTGTGACCTACTGCGCTGATCGGGAAAGAAAAAAAAAAAAGGTAAAAAGGTATTCTGGACTTTGAAAGTTTACCCGAGAGCTTTGGTGGCTAAGGGACCCAAAAACACACCGGCACTCTGGGAGCACCTCAAATTCACCCAAGGGAGCAGGGGCAAGGCGAGGGAAGGTTAGGGGATTCGGGTGAGGGGAAAGAAGACGTCGAGGGAGTCTCCTTACCTGCTTGCCAGCGGCAGCAGCCAGGGATTTCTGCAGAAACTGACGGAGTCGGGGATCCGAGGGCGCGCCGGTGACACCGCCAAGAGCCAGGACGATGGAGAGCGCGGCCAGCGCGCACTGGAGGCGGCAGGACAGCATCTCGGCGGCGGCGGAGGCGAAGCCGAGCTAGAGTGCGGTTGGTCAAACTCCAGGAGCTGATCGCAGGCAGCAGCGACGGCTCGAACCTTGCCTCTCCTAAAGCGGCTGTGTGCTCTCCTCCGACTCCCCCTTTTTAAACTCTCTCTCTGACGTCAGACGAGGAGGCGCCCCCAGATCTCACCAGTGCTTTTACGCACCATTACCCTCGTGAAATCAATCACAGAAGTGAGAGGAGGCTGCACAATCAAAAGTAGCTTATTAAAAAAATAATAAATCCTGTACATGCACAGGCCCACACAGTTCCACACATGTCACTCCATCTACACAATTTTTTATATTCATTCAGTGCTATGCACATACACATTCCATAGTGGGCACATTCAATTACACACACTCAAACACTCAGCCTCTGCAGAAGCAAATGCACCATCACACCTAGCTGCATGCCCATAAATATACCAGACAACTCTATCCATCATCATACTCAAACATTTTAGGAGAAGCAAATGCAAAAGTATGCAAGTGTAACAAGTGGAGACTGTCATAAGCATTCCTTGTGGCAATGAATGTCAGAGCATTCCTTTAAGAACAGATTTGAAAATGGAATGTGGATTTTAGAAAGATTGAATCACCTTTCTCTGCTATCTCTGTGAAAAGTCTTGTAGATTAAGAAGTTATGGGGCTCTAAAAGAGCTTCACTTCTTACAATGGAGTAGAGAGTACCTTATGTTCACCCACCACCCTGCTTTCTCAGCAGCTGAAACACTTCTAGTCTACCTGCCTTCCCACTGTGACTCTCCCCTGCAAAAAATGCTAAAGGAAAAAAAGAAAGAAATCTCAGAAACCATCTACTAAACCCCAGAGTTTGAATCATTGAGCCTAGAAATGAACAATGAAATTCTCTGACTCATATAGTGCACAGCAGGAGCCCAGAGCCAGTCCTCCACACTGGTTCTTTTCACTCAACTCAGTTTCCTAATAGGTTCCTGACTAGTAGTAGCAGTTTTGGATCAGGGACTCCCAGTCTGGACACACAGAAGTCCAGGAACCCCCGGAACATGTGTGACCATTATTGTATGTTTCTGTGCAAGAACAGCATTAAGAGCACTCCCCCGCTCCTCTCACAAATAAAAAGGAAGTTTGAGAAATGCTGGTCTAATTCTAGCTGTGGTCTGGTTAGATGTTTGCTGTCCTGATCAGAGTTCTGGCAGCTTTTTTTCCTTTTTTTTTCTCCATGAGATAATTCCTTATCAGGGAAGGGCCAGATGAACCCTGCAGGCTCTTCTGGGACTTCCAGTTTATAAGCTCTAAGCTCATAAAAGCTGAAAAAATTACTGTATCTCCAGAAACCAAGTGAAGCAGAGAACATGACTAACCCTGTCTCCTGCCAGACATCACATATGTATTCTCTATATTAGACCAAGACAGCGTTTAGAGGCAGGAGGGGCTGGGAGGTGTACCGAATGGCTTGATTAGTTGTCACCTTTTCCTTTTGTGTCTGCAAGCTAAAAGAAGGAGTGTCAAAGCTTCCAGGGCTTGGTGAGTCCAGACAAGGCTAAGCACAAGAGAGGCATTAAAAAGTCACTCACAAAGGGAGATAAGCTTTTGAATGCAATTTCTGGCCTTCTTACAACCCTGAATATTTATTGGAAGGACTGATACTGAAGCTGAAGCTCCAATACTTTGGCTACCTGATGCAAAGAGCTGACTCACTGGAAAAGACCCTGATGCTGGGAAAGACTGAAGACAAAAGTAAAAGGGGGCCACAGAGGATGAAATCATTGGTTAGCATCACTGACTCAATGGACATGAGTTTGAGCATACTCTAGGAGAGAGTGAAAGACAGGGAAGCCTGGTGTGCTGCAGTCCATGGAGTCTCAAAGAGTCAGACATTACTCTAATCTCTTCCTCTCTTAAGGTCCTCTTACCATTTCTTCCTCTTTCCTTCTTAGCACTTTCTCATAAAAATTGTTCATGATCTTTAGCGGTTTAAGTACTCACTTTGGATCGGTAAGTCTGGGTTACTTTTCTCATATCCTTGCTGAAGTGTTGAGTCTGTGGATAAGATGACTTCTGCGCTTTTTGTTTTGATTAGTTTTATAATCCTTAAATTATTAGGAGTCTAGAAGCCACTTAAGAAAGAAGAAGAACAAAGACAAAAGAGGATGCAAATTCTTCCTTAAGCCCCAACTCATGACCAAATTTTGCATAAAGCTTAATTTAGCACAAAGACACTTGAAACTTCCCCAACCTGAGCTCTTCGCAGCCAAATTCCCAAAGGCCTCATTCCCAAGTTCCAAAGGCTGGGAGGGGGAGGCTGTTTGTGTTTGTACTGAGGACCCCACTTCCTTGATCACCAGAAATGACCCCTCTCATCCTTATTCAGCCTTCTGTTGTTCACAAAGTACCTTCTCACCCAGTATGTCAGGGCATGCTAGCCCCATCTCACGGAGGAGAAAATTGAGTC
This sequence comes from Antilocapra americana, assembly GCA_007570785.1. Lineage (NCBI taxonomy): Eukaryota > Metazoa > Chordata > Mammalia > Artiodactyla > Antilocapridae > Antilocapra > Antilocapra americana. The sequence continues at coordinate 23,589,210 of ML664161.1, forward strand.
CCTGAGAGCACAAGTGCCTCGCAAACAAGCACAGAGGCGGGAAGTGGCAAATTCGAGGGAGGCTGTTGATTGACTCTAACAACTTCCCTCCTCCCCTGACTCAGAAATGCCAGCAACACTTGGCTGAGCAGTTTGCAGCCAGGATGCAACTACCTTGAGGGAAGCATCCAGGCCTCTTTCATGTGCTACTCTCCAGCCAGGATCTGATTTCCCACTTCCCTGTGAAATGTACATTAGGGGGAGACTACCTGTCAATATGAGAAGCAAAGCTCATTTTAATAAGAGACAATAAAATCTGTGAGCACTCAGATGTTTCAATATTAAGCAGTGCAAGGAGGCAGAGAGTAACTGTACTTGGAGTCCAGAGACCTGGGTTCTGGATCTGCTGCTGTCCAGCTGCAGGCTTCTTCTCTGGGCCTTAGTTTCCTCATCTGCAAAACAGAAGAGTTGATAGGTAATCTTTGTGAGTCTTTCCAGCCCTGACCATCGACAAGCTTGAGTCTCAGAAAAGTAAGAGGCAAACTGGAGCATACTGTAGCATGCTGTTTCTTTCTCAAGTTGAGAACTTCATATGGGAAAAGTAGCTGTCTATTATGTAATATGAGGGGGAAGCCAGATGCAGTGGGCATTTCACAGGCCTATAAGGAGAAAAATTAGCTCTTGTATCTTGCTTCTGCTATTGACCCGCCCCTTCCCACCTGCACCTCAGTTTCTCCATCTGGAAAATTGATTTCCTCCAATTCTTTCTACAAATAAGTGCCAAGAATAGCTCTGCTTGAGAGATTGTATGATACTATCATAGTGAACTATAAAGACAAAGTCCTAGTGAGAAAAACAAACAGCAAACTTATCAATTAATTAATATATGTTCAAATTGATTAGAATTGAAACAAAACAGACAGGGATCAGATCACGTAGAGCCTTGAAGAGCATGGTAAGAAAACCATTGGAGGATTTTGAACAAGGGATTGACCTAATTTGAATTTTTTTAAGGCAATTCCTTCTGCTGAGTAAAGAATTAACTGTAGAACAGCAGAGTTGGGGAGATGACTTAGGAGTCTAAGAACCATTTAATTGAAAAGAGGAACCAAGATGAAAGGGACAGATTCTCCCTTAAATACCCAAGCCAGTTATCCTAGCATAAAGTCATTTCATACCTCCAACATGAACCTTCTGTAGCCAACCCCCAGTTCTTCTTTCCACAGAAGGGAAGATGGTTTGTGTTTGTTTTGGGGATCTTACTCCCCAGACTAGTTCAGGCAAGAGAAGATGGTTTATGGGTGAGAGTGACAGCTATGAAGGAGCTGAGCACTGGTTAGGTTTGAAGTTTATTTTGAAGTAGAGTTGACAAGACACGCCGATGGTTTGTTTGGATCTTGAGTTAAGGAAGTGAGAACAATTGGTAACAAGTGACCTAGACATTCCCTAAAATGTTTTCAAGTTCCACAAATTCCTGAGAGTACAGGAAATGGATTTCTGACAAAATCTCCTCTTGGACATTTTATAAGTGAAAACCATTTTATTTCCCAGTTAGAAGAAAGTGAGAATTACAGGTGGTGGGGAGAAGCAATATGGAATAGTAGAAAAGTCCTGGCCTGGATGTCTGAGGTCTTAGACTTAAGTCTTCAGTTTTCTCTTGCTTAAAATGGGCCTAATAATCCTTGTTTTTGCTAAAACATGATTTGAGATCCAGGTCAGATAGTGTAAGTGACAGTGCTTAGTTATCCATAAAACATGATGAAAAAATAAAGTCCTCTTTTTGTTGTTGCTGCCCAGAGGGAGGCCGTCAGCCAATGCCAAGAGGTGATATTCGATAAGTCAACCTCTGAAAGCTGGAGTGTTCTCAATGATGCTCTGATCTGGTTAGACAGTCAGGCCTTCCTCTGGGGACACTCATCTGATGGTCCAGAAAGATCTCTCAAGAAATGCAACAGACTGGTGCTGAAATCCATCCATTAGAATTAGTCTATGAGTATCAGACTCTTAGAAAATAGTCTCTTTTCTCATGTACTTTTCCTTGAAGATATAGCACCCTAAAACTTCATAGTTACTAACACTTTAATGTGAATTTATATGTTGAATTATTTTCTTGCTTAGAGCTGCCTAGAGGACAGTTTTGACAAAGTTGGGAGATCAACTTGGAGAGGGTGATCTATCTTGTAGAGGGCAGACTTATTGGGAAGTGTTGCTGGGGATGTAGGCAGGCTATAGGGAATACATAGACTCCTTTTGCCCAAGGGCAAGTGTGCTTCGGTGAGAACCCTAAGGACCTTTCCTTCTAGACCAATCCTACCACCATGGGGCATAAAAATGAGAACTTGTGATTCTCTAAGGACTTCTGTGAAGCTGGATTTCAGCTGGAAGAGTCCCAGCTCATGCCCCTGAAATTGCTGGTGGTAGAAGGACCAGATTTTTCTGCCAAGTTGGCTTTCATGAACTTCCACAAGGAGCGTCCCTGGTAGCTCATAAGGTAAAGAAACTGCCTGTAATGCAGGAAACCTGGGCTCAATCCCTGGGTCAGGAAGATTCCCTGGAGAAGGGAATGACTACCCACTCCAGTATCTTGCCTAGAGAGGAATCTGACAGGTTACAGTCCATGAGGTTGCAAAGACTGACATGACTGAGCGACTAACACTTCCATCGTCTTGCCTAAAGTGATTGCATTAGACAAGAAGAGTGAAGGGGTCACTAATTGAAGCCCAGGGGTAAATTTTTTAATGGATGGGTGAGTGGTGACAGCTCAGGTCTGTTCTTCTGTAGTACTCTCCCATCTGGTCTCTATCCCATCACTCTCCAGCTCAGAAGCCCTCAGTGATTCCCCAGTGCCAATCAGTTCAAATGCAAACACGTCAGCCTGGTGGTCATGTTTCCTCAGACCCTAATTGTTCTGGTCAGTCTCGCTCCTTGTCACTCCTCACCTCCCAACCTTCCCATTGCCCCCAACCACCTGCTCCTCCCTGTACACACCTTGGTGTCTCTTGCATCCATTACTGTGTGCATGCTCCTCCACCACTTGGAATACCTTGGATCCATCTCTGACTGTTAACATCATGTGGCTTATTTTAAGACAAGAATGACTCACTTAGAATAATATGGCCCCCTCCTGCACCCAAGGGTGTATCATTTGTGCCTCTCCTCTAGTAGAGACCATGATAGATCACTGTATTTCTGTTCTCTAAGAGTCTGTATGTCTCACCCATGAGCCTAGAGATTCACTGGGGGCAGAAATCTGGTTTTGGTCATATTTGCATTTTCCTCAGAGACCATAAAAACGTGACGCATAGAGTAGTTCCTGAAAAATGTTGATTGAGTGGGAGACAGATTTCTTTTTCTTGTATGTGAGGTCTCTGTGAATTCTGTAGCTAGAACGAACCTCAAGTGAACCTCAGGTAACTGAGGACTATCTCATTTGACCCCCAACCCTAGGTAGCTAATACTTTCAGGAACACATATCCATTGATTTCTTAGTCATCTCTGAGCTTCAGCAAAGAAAAACACCTAACTGCTTTTCAGTGTAACATTTCCTATCTACTTAGAACTAACTGAAGTTGTCATATGAATGTGCTCCATTGGAAAGACATATGACTTCACTGGAAGGCTTAGAGAGGACTACATAAATGCCCAGCACATGATAGAGGAGAGTAGCACAGCTGACTCACCTCTGCTTATTGTTTAACGTTTGACTGTGTGTTGATGTCAAGCAAGCAAGGGCATGGAGACCTTAGGTTACATAGTCAATGCATAGCTAAGGCGGAACCCTTTCTGCCACCCTAACATTTCCTCTCACTTTGAGAGAGAAAGAGAAAGAAGGACACATTGCCCCTAATTATGCTCCCAGATTCCTTTCTCTTTGTGAGTTCACTAGTGTCCCCAGTAGCATCCCTCTTGCTCATCTATGACTTCTGTGCAGGACTCCCCAATGAAATGAAACTGAGCTATGCTCTGCCCCCGGCTGTGCCACCCAGAGGATGTCTCCCAGTTCTCTTCACCTATCTTCCTCCTAAAAAAGGTGCTAAATTTCAAGTCTTCCATGAGCCTTCCCGGTGTAGTCATCAGGGGAGGGTATGTCTTGACAAGCTGGGTCTGAGAAATGACAGACCAGAAACCAGTTGTCCTGTCCCTGGAACAGTATACAATAGATGGTGAAGTTCCTCTTCAGTGTGATGCTGAGACAACCCTCACCCCCACCTTGAAATGGCATGACGGGTATATGAACACAGAACTGCCCCCATGGAGTAAGAGCATTCCTACAGACCGGTCCAATTTCCCCCACTCAAGCTATGAGTATTCATCTAGACTAGTGGATCTTAACCCTGGCTTCATACCAGGATTGCCTGGGAAACATTTAAAAGCACAGACAGATGCCTAGGACTCAACTGCAAAATTCTGGCTCCTAGGCCTACATCTTTTAAGAGCTGAACTGGAGTCTGTAACCAGAATGATGGAGAAAATGATGGAGTCACCAACCACTGGCCACCACTGCTCCCCTCTCATTTTGGTCCATCCAGTTCTTTCTGTCTCCTATCTTTCTCCTCTTCCCCACCTTTGACCTGGGGACACACAAGCGCAATGGGCTTGGCTTGACCCCATCAGGACCAAAGCACCTATTTCATCGACTTTCCTGACACAGCCCCAAGAATTGAGGGCAATGGCAGGACTGGAGCCAGAAGTGGACCCATTCACAGACCAGGACTTCAGAAACATCTAGTGCCTACCCAGTGTTCACACACTGGAAAACTGAAGTCAAGAGAAAGGAAAGGTCTCTCTCAAAACCACATAACTGGTATTAGAGTCAGATCCTCTGATTCTCTTAGGTCTGTGTTTTTTCTGTGAAGTTTTTTGAATCCCTTCCACAAAAGAGTCCAAATCATGCTGCACCGTCAGTTCCTGTCTTGTTATCTATGTATCTCCCTGACAGCCTGAAGCAAAGCCTTATTCCCTGACAGGAGTATTATCCTAGAGAGGAAGCTTTACCGATTAATGTGTTGGGCCTTCACGCTTTGCGTCTCCATCCTTTTCTGATTCTGTACTTCCTAATCTCATAATATGATCCAACCTGCTCCTCAAGGCCGTGGAGGAGTGTGGCTTCAGCTCTGGCACAGGAAGCTGTTGTTACACTTAGCTCGCCTGCCCTCTGCTGGCTCAGCTGGTAGAAGGCAACTTTATCTAAAATTTTACATTCATTCCTTCATTTACTTTCTTCACTAACTTTTTTAAAGCACCCACAATACAGAGAACACTCTGCTTGGTGCTAGGATGGTAAAGAAGTACTCAGACAAGAATCTCTTTGTTTAAACATTTGATTAGTGAGCACTCTGTGCTAGACATTGTGCTACTGACTCAGAGATGACCAAAACTCATTGTTTGGCTTTGAAAAGAGGTTGCAATCTAGTAAATTATTCAGGTTATTGTCTAAAACCTAGAAGCAAACAGAGGGAACTTCAGACTCTTTATAATCCATGTTAATCCTGTAGGCTTCCCAAATTAGGTACACATAATTAGGCTCCCCATACAGAGGCACACGGACTTAGGAAGTAGGGGGAGAGGGCATGGGCAGGAATTCTATTTCATTAAACAGCATTCTGCAACAAAGTTTCATAGAAACAGAAAGTTTAAGGGGGAAAGCAAAGTTTGAAAGCTGCAGTTTCTAAGACAAACTGTCCTCTTAACATATAACCTGGATGTCCTCCAACCTCATGAACCTATACTCTTAACTGATGTCAGTTTAGAGCTGGTCTCAGGCCTCATCACTTTTTGAATCTTCATAGCAGTGAAGTCTCACTCCCTTTGCAAGGTGCCTTCAAGAAGGTCTCACCTGCATTGCAATTTCCCTCCTGTAGCTGTTCACGTTGTTGCTGCTGCATTTGCACAGAGCTTCCTTGTCCCCAGGTCGCTGGCAACGTTGTGCCCTGAGCCAAGGACACATGATTCTTGTGTTCACTGCTCTCCCCATGATGCTGTAAAGCGCCAACTTGGCATCTCTTACATCATCTCTTTCCAACTTTTGACTGCATCTTACATAAGAAATGCATTTTACATTTTACATTTTACATTTCAGTGCATACCTGCACATAAGTTTCTCAAAACGGTACTTAACCTTTACAATTCACTCTGGTGTTTTCTATTCTTTCCTAATTCTTTTTTTCTTTAATGCCAGTTATGACCCATTAAATTAACTATGTGACCCACTACTGAGTCATAAACCGGTTTGAAAGGCTCTGCCTTAGGCCATGGCCCACCGGCCTGCCCTCTGCCTGGACTTGGAATTCCCAGGCTGCATCTCTCCCTCTCCGCTGAGACCCTACTGGGGCACAAGCAACAGGCCCTACCACTGGGGTGTTGGTGTTCACTTCTCCATTCCTCTGATTCCTGTAGCTTTAGAAGGTCTCATTGCTATTTTAAAGCCAGGGGCCTACACTTGTTAAGCAACTTATATCCCTGCTTTTTGAAGCAGCACTGTTTATTAACTGGTGGGTTGAATGGTGGCTTCCCCCAAAATATGTCTATGTCTTAACCCCATACCCTATGATTGTGACTTTATTTGGGGGGTGGGGGGTGGTGGGGAAGGTCTTTGCTGATTATAATTAAATTACAGATGTCAAGATGAGATCATCCTGGATTATCTCTGTGGGCCCCAAATCCAAAGAATATACTTATTATTAAAACATAATGCTTTAAAGATCATTTAATATGTGTCTAAATCTGTATCAGTTATTTATTTCTAACTATCTTGTTCTAATAGGCCTTGCTGATGGCTAAGTGTAAAGAATCCACCTTCCCATGCTGCAGACACAGTTTTAATCCCTGGATCGGAAAGACCTCCTAGAGAAGGAAATGTCAACCCAATCCAGTATCCCACGGACAAAGGAGCCTGGCAGGCTACAGTCCATGAGGTCACAAAAGAGTCACAACAAAAGAGACACAACTTCCCTACTAATCAACAACAATCTTGTTCTGATGAATATTCAAAGTAGTTTACAAGAGTAGACTTTTTAAATGCAACTTAGAAAGTAGTAACTTGAGGTTCAAGATGGTGAACTCAGCCCATGCCCCTATTTTGCAAACATTCCAAATTCCTCATTGACGTAAATAAATGTGAAATAGGGAGAGAATGGGGTTTGGCTTCAGGCTGATACATGGGGAGATACATGAAAACGGTCCAAAGAATCAGAGTAAATGCCTGTCTCTCTCCTATGGACATAGTTACTACAAGAAACAGTAAAATAAACAGAGCAAAATCTCTTTAACTTGCAGTCTCTACAAGATTTGTAAGGTGATTTTTTTATATTACATTGGGTAATGTAAAAGGAAGGAAAATTAGGTTGATAATGTTTTTTTTTTTCCTATCTCAGTAAATTCCAGAAGACACTGAAAAGAATACATAACAAGTTTTGTAAGAAAAAAAGTTAGAAGATTGTGGTAATAAAAATTAAAACTTGACCTATATATTTAGGGGGAATAAGAGCAATACAAAGTCTATCACATACTCTTTCCCTCTCTGAAAATATTACTCACAAACATAAGAAGGGAAGAGAATAATTCAGAATAAAGAATTCAAAAGTAGTGTGGGCTAGAATAAAGATGGTGAGGAGGAGTAAATCTATAGTAAATCTATAGTATTTAAGAGTTCAGTTCAGTTGCTCAGTTGTGTCTGACTCTTTGAGATCCCATGGACTGCAGCACACCAGGCCTCCCTGTCCATCACCAACTCCCATGGTTTATTCAAACTCATGTGCGTTGAGTCAGTGATGCCATCCAACCATCTCATCCTCTGTTGTCCCTTTCTCCTCCTGCCCTCCCTTTCTCCTCCTGCCCTCAATCTTTCCCAGCATAGGGGTCTTTTCAAATGAGTCAGCTTTTCACATGGTCAAAGTATTGGAGTTTCAGCTTCGGGGTCAGTCTTTCCAATGAATATTCAGGACTGATCTCCTTTAGGATGGACTGGCTGGATCTCCTTGCAGTCCAAGGGACTCTCAAGAGTCTTCTCCAACACCACAGTTCAAAAGCATCAGTTCTTCGGTGCTCAGCCTTCTTTATAGTCCAACTCTCGCATCCATACATGACTACTGGAAATACCATAGCCTTGACTAGATGGACCTTTGTCGGCAAAGTAATGTCTCTGCTTTTTAATATGTTGACTAGGTTGGTCATAGCTTTTCTTTCAAGGAGTAAGCATCTTTCAATTTCATGGCTGCAGTCACCATCTGCAGTGATTTTTGGAGTTCAAAATACTGAAGTCTGCCACTGTTTCCACTGTTTCCCCATCTATTTGCCATGAAGTGATGGGACCAGATGCCATGATCTTAGTTTTCTGAATGTTGAGTTGTAAGCTGCCGGGGTCCAGCCTCGGCAGGGTCCGGGGGTCTTGAGGGATGGGTGGCGTCGGCGGAAGAAGAACTGAGCTGAGTCGATGTGTGATGATGGAGCAGTCTCTCATTTATTGTTGTTGGCTTACAGTTTTATAGCCAAAAGACATCCCCATTACATCATTACATCACCTATCGTTCTATACAATTTTTTGTTTTCTACCTTCCATAGGAACCTTATCATTGAGCTCATTCCCCAATCTATCATGAAACATTCCCTTTGCAGAAGTCAGATTTTTATGTAATTAGATTTAACAATAGTATGTTTACCATTTGAATGTCTTCAGTATACTTCATTCAATCATGATAAGTACATCAATCTAAGTAGAAACGGTTACATTTATCAGGTACGACTATGTAGAAGCTAGAGGGAAGGGCTTAAGCTTGAGACTGTTTATTCTAGTAACCTATTCCAGTTCTTATGAGAAAAGAGGAAAGAGGACAAAGAGACAGTTTAGAGAGAGGAAAGAGGACTAAGAGACAGTCAAGCAGCATTGCTTTAGCAATAAAACCCTATTAACCTTATAACTACTATAATGAATTCCTATGTCTACATATCCTAAAGCAATCAATATCTCCAACTATGCTGGCCACAATTATGAGCATTCCTAAGTCTCAATCGAGCCTGATTTCTTCAAGGAAGCGAGCCTCCTCCGTGGAGTGATCAGGGGGGTGGGAGGTGGAAAGGTGACCCAAGTACGAGCCTTTCTGGTGGTGGCCTTGCCATGACCCCCAGAGAACCCTTGGTAAACTCCCCAGTAATTAGTAGGAGGAGTAGTAACCTATTTAAATGTCCCTTTCATTCCTCCTTAGCCCCCGGGGAAGGTGATCCACCTCCCCGGATCCTCTGGTCGATGAGGTCTGGGGGGATTATCTCAGGACAAATTCTTTCCAACTGTGACTGACCTACTGAGATGAGCCAATGTTCCGAGCATAGACAGAACTTCCAAGAAAAATACCAGGGTGGGGCTTGCCCAGGATGCCCAGATAAAGAAAGTCAGCTTTGCAATTTCTTAGTCTCGTGACCTTGTCATCCGAACAAGGGGGCATCCAGACGGCTCCCAGCAGTAAGCCAACTTTTAAACACTCCTCTTTCACTTTCATCAAGAGGCTCTTTAGATCTTCTTTACTTTCTGCCATAAGGGTGGTATCATCTTCATATTTGAGGTTATCGATATTTCTCCCAGCTATCTTGATTCCAGCTTGTGCTTCATCCAGCCCAGAGTTTCTCATGATGTACTCTGCATATAGTTAAGAGTAGATTCTTCAATTAATATTGTGAAACATAACACATTTGTCTAACATAATTCTTGAAAGAAAATATATGAGCTAAAAACTATTTTATTAATTTAGTTATAGAATACTATTCCAATAAAATTGGAAATCCAAGTTGACAGGAAAGAAGGTATGTGAAATTCTTCTCCATCAACCAAAAGAAATAAGAGCTTATGAACCTTTCTTGAAATATATATAAGAATCCAGATAAAAATGCAGTAATATTTCCTAAAACTATAAATATACTCAGAAGAACACACATTTGTTGTATAACTTTCTAGGGGAAAATGATTTTTAAACGTTGAACAGTACTATAAAATAAGCTTTTAAAGAATTAAGAAGTGGGAAGGAGGCTCAAGAAGGAGGGGATATATGTGACTTAGCTGATTCATGTTGTACAGCAAAAACTAACACAACATTGTAAAGCAATTGCTGTTGTTCTTGTTTAGTCACTAAGTCATGTCTGACTCTTGCAACCATGAACTGTATCCCACCAAATTCCTCTGTCCATGAGATTTCCTAGGCAAGAATACTGGAGTGGGTTGCCGTTTCCTCCTCTAGAGGATTTTTTCCAACCCAAGAATTGAACCTACATCTCCTGCATTGGCAGGTGGATTCCTTATTGCTGAGCCACAAAGGAAGAGCCTGCAAAGCAACTATCCCCCAAATAAGAAAATCTTTTAAATGCTGAAAAAAGAATTAAGAAGTGCTAAAACAAATAATTTATATGCGATGCTTTTCTCCCTAAACTACAAATGCTTTTTGTAGTTTTGCTTTTCTAACTAAACTTCAAGTATATTTTATTTCATTTTTTATTCTAAGACTTAGAAACACCATTTTAAATTTCCAAATTCTTAAATTTTACGTGATACACTGGAGAAGGGAATGGCAAACCACTTGAGTATTCTTGCCTTGAGAACCCCATGAACAGTATGAAAAGGCAAAAAGATAGGGCACTGAAAGATGAATTCCCCGGGTTGGTTGGTGCCCAATATGCTACTGGAGATCAGTGGAGAAATAACACAAGAAAGAATGAAGAGACAGAGCCAAAGCAAAAGCAATACCCAGTTGTGGATGTGACTGGTAATGGAAGTAAAGTCCAATGCTGTAAAGAGCAATATTACATAGGAACCTGGAATGTTAGGTCCATGAATGAAGGCAAATTGGAAATGGTCAAACAGGAGATGGTAAGAGTGAGTGTTGACGTTTCAGGAATCAGTGAACTAAAATGGACTGGAATGGTTCTTTTAATTCAGATGATCAATATATCTACTACTGTGGGCAAGAATTCCTTAGAAGAAATGGAGTAGCCCTCATAGTCAATAAAAGAGTCCAAAATGCAGTACTTGGATGCAATCTCAAAAATGACAGAATGAACTCTGTTCATTTCCAAGGCAAACCATTCAATATCACAGTAATCCAAGTCTATGCCCTGATCAGTAATGCTGAAGCTGAAGTTGAACAGTTCTGTGAAGACCTACAAGACCTTCTAGAACTAACACCCAAAAAAAGATGTCCTTTTCATTATAGGGGACTGGAATGCAAAAGTAGGAAGTCAAGAAACACCTGGAGTAACAGGCAAATTTTGCCTTGGAGGACAGAATGAAGCAGGGCAAAGGCTCATAGAGTTTTTCCAAGTGAACGCACTGATCATAGCAAACAACCTCTTCAAACAATACAAGAGAGAAGACTCTACACATGGACATCATCAGATGGTCAATATTGAAATCAGACTGATTACATTTTTGCAGCCAAAGATAGAGAAGCTCTATACAGTCAGCAAAAATAAGACTGGTAGCTGACAGTCACTCCTTATTGAAAAATTCAAACTTAAATTGAAGAAAGTAGGGAAAACCACTAGACCATTCAGGTATGACCTAAATCAAATCCCTTATGATTGTACAGTAGAAGTGATAAATAGATTTAAGGGGTTACATCTGATAGAGTGCCTGATGAACTATGGATGGAGGTTCATGACATTGTACAGGAGGCAGAAATCAAGACCGTACCCAAGAAAAAGAAATCCAAAATGGCTGTCTGAGGAGACCTTACAAACAGCTGTAAAAAGAAGAGAGGCAAAAAGCAAAGGAGAAAAGAAAAGATATTCCCATTTGAATGCAGAGTTCCAAAGAATAGCAAGGAGAGATAAGAAAGACTTCCTCAGCGATCAATGCAAAGAAATGGAGGAAAACAATAGAATGGGAAAGACTAGAGATCTCTTCAAGAAAATTAGAGAAACCAAGGGAACATTTCATGCAAAGATGGGCTCAATAAAGGACAGAAATGGTACAGACCTAACAGAAGCAGAAGATATTAAGAAGAGGTGGCAAGAACACACAGAAGAACTGTACAAAAAAGATCTTCATGACCCAGATAATCATGATGGTGTGATCACTCACCTAGAGCCAGACATCCTGGAATGTGAAGCCAAGTGGGCCTTAGGAAGCATCACTATGAGCAAAGCTAGTGGAGTGATGAAATTCCAGCTGAGCTATTTCAAATCCTGAAAGATGATGCTGTGAAAGTGCTGCACTCAATATGCCAGCAAATTTGGAAAACTCAGCACTGACCACAGGACTGGAAAAGGTCAGTTTTCATTCCTATCCCAAAGAAAGGCAATGCCAAGGAATGCTCAAACTACCACACAGTTGCATTCCTCTCAAACGCTAGTAAAGTAATGCTGAAAATTCTCCAAGCCAGGCTTCAACAGTATGTGAACCGTGAACTTCCAGGTGTTCAAGCTGGTTTTAGAAAAGGCAGAGGAAACAGAGATCAAATTGCCAACATCCACTGGATCATTGAAAAAGGAAAAGAGTTCCAGAAAAATATCTATTTCTGCTTTATGGACTATGCCAAAGCCTTTGACTATGTGGATCACAAAAAATTGTGGAAAATTCTTCAAGAGATGGAAATACCAGACCACCTGACCTGCCTCCTGAGAAATCTATACACAGGTCAAGAGGCAACAGTTAGAACTGGACATGGAACGACAGACTGGCTCCAATTAGGGAAAAGAGTAAGTCAAGGCTGTATATTGTCACCCTGCTTGTTTAACTTATATGCAGGGTACATCATGAGAAATGCTGGACTGGATGAAGCACAAGCTGGAATCAAGATTGCTGGGAGAAAAATCAATAACCTCAAATATGAAGATGATACCACCCTTATGGCAGAAAGTAAAGAAGATCTAAAGAGCCTCTTGATGAACATGAAAGAGGAGAGTGAAAAAAATTGGCTTACAACTCAACATTCAGAAAACTAAGATCATGGCATCTGCTTCCATCACCTCATGGCAAATAGATAGGGAAACAGTGGAAACAGTGGCAGACTTCAGTATTTTGAACTCCAAAAATCACTGCAGATGGTGACTGCAGCCATGAAATTGAAAGACGCTTACTCCTTGAAAGAAAAGCTATGACCAACCTAGTCAACATATTAAAAAGCAGAGACATTACTTTGCCGACAAAGGTCCATCTAGTCAAGGCTATGGTATTTCCAGTAGTCATGTATGGATGGGGGAGTTGGACTATAAAGAAGGCTGAGCACCGAAGAACTGATGCTTTTGAACTGTGGTGTTGGAGAAGACTCTTGAGAGTCCCTTGGACTGCAAGGAGATCCAGCCAGTCCATCCTAAAGGAGATCAGTCCTGAGTGTTCGTTGGAGGGTCTGAGGTTGAAGCTGAAACTCCAATACTTTGGCCATCTGATGCGAAGAGCTGACTCATTTGAAAAGACCCTGGTGCTGGGAAAGACTGAAGGTGAGAGGAGAAAGGGACGACAGAGGATTAGATGGTTCAAAGGCATCACTGACTCAATGAACATGAGTTTGAGTAAGCTCCGGGAGTTGATGATGGACACGGAGGCCTGGCTATGCTGCATCCAATGGGGTCGCAAAAAGTCGGACACCACTGAGCAACTGAACTGACTGAACTGAACTGTTTAGTTTTCTCAGTTAAGTTTCTCAGAGGAAAAAATCCTTTTCTGCACAGTTTTGTCTTATTTTTTTAAGTTCATTGAGATATCTATGTACCCCATAGATAAAGAAGAGATATACCATCTCTTTGCTGATGTTCTGCAGCCAAAAGAGCATCAGAAACATGTGTCACTGAACAAAGTTGAATTCTTTGGCTCATTGCAAAGAGTGAGAATGCCCTTGGCAGCCATGAAGCATCTCAGCAAGACGGTTTGCAAAGGACACACTCTAGCACTGGGGCTGGTGTCAGGTAGGGGGAGGATTGCGTAAAAGACTTTGTTCTGGTTTAGATGTTGTCAGAAAGTGGAGAAAACTTTATGATTAGATATCTCAATGGCTCCTATCTAGACAGTGAGGAAACAGACAGGAACAAGGCTGAAGTTGTGACTGGGAAGAGAGGTTGTTAGTCATTTTTGTGTTTTAGACCATGTTTGTGCTCTTATATTCAGATGAAACTACAGAGTGGTCTTCTTTTGTTGTTGTTGTTGTTTTATTTGACTCTGCTGAGTCTTAGTTATAGCACACAGAATCTGCATTGCTACATTTAGGCTCTTAGCTGCCGCATGCAAGATCTAGTTTTCTGACCCAGGGATCGAACCAGGCCCCCTGCACTGGAAGCATGAAGTCTTAGCCACTGGACCATCAGGGAAGTCCCCTTATGCTTGCCTTGCTCTAGCATCATACCAGAGTAGTCTAGTCTAAGACTGATGCTCTGTGGAGTTATGCTCAACAGGAGAGCACTAGGGCCATCTGTGAATGCCAGGCTGGCTCCCAGGGGATGGTTTTCTCTTTCTCATCTTTTATGTAAACACTTTGATATATGAACACACACACATATGCATACATAATCCAAAGTTTTATATATTTTATTTTATCAGGGACATTTATTCTTATTTAATGAATCTACTAAATGTATATAATGAATGTGGATATATGCATACTTAAATCATAAGAAGGTACTTCACCTTCACTGTAGAAACAATCAAAAAGGAATAAAAAAGCAAAATGAACAATCAACTGTACTCCAATTGTTCTCAGCTGAATTAAAAAAAACATGAACAGTTAAGACCAGAAACAAACTGCAACTTTCACTGATTATTAAATTAGTTAATTGACTTTATTTTCAGCATTGAATAAACAAAGGTTTCTGTGTTGTCTGAGCAAAGTTGTTACTTTTGTGACTTGCAGCCCAGATTCTCATTAGCTACAGTGCAACTGAAGAGATCATTTATTGCTTTATTTAAAGAAATGAGACCATTTTAGCTCCTTGAGTGAGAAGAAAACATGGATGGAGAAAGATCAGAATGAGGAGGAAAACTGAATGCTTCTTTAATACATAGAGGCACCTATGATAAAATAAGTAGGCATTCAAATGTTTCTAGAAGACACAGGGTCAGATTGTGGTTCAGCACTATTTTTTTTATATTTGCTTTTAAAGACAAGTTCTTGTAGATTTTTGGATTGCAGCCATTCTGGCTGGTGTAAAGTGGTACCTCATTGTGGTTTTGATTTGCATTTCTCTGATAATGAGTGATGTTGAGCATCTTTTCATGTGTTTGTTAGCCATTTTTATGTCTTCTTTGGAGAAATGTCTGTTAA